>WEDG01014259.1:0-78923 GCA_017591395.1 Schistocephalus solidus | reverse complement strand
TGAATATACGGTAAACTATAAAAGAAGCAGTAAAAAACTTCTACGGTTAAATCATGGGCGAAGTTCGGTGAGCCGCCAATTAAAAAAAGCAAGGAGAAAAAACTGCTTCTCTAAAAACTCGATAGCTACTGTTTATGGGATTTGTACGATGCAATGGAATAATATTGTGATGTTACTGACAACGTATGAGGGTTCGGAACACTCCTTGTCAGGTGAGAGATAATATAACAGTCAGAGCTACTGTTTATAACCACCATAGAGTTTAGAGAGGAGGAACTCACCATAGAGAACACGTTCGAAACGAAGAGGGGACAGTAGAGGTAACGGGATCATCATCGAGATACGACCTTGCTGACTGCATAGTCCACCACCAAAGAGGCGAAACCATCAGAACCCGCCTCGTTCATCAACTGAACCTGGAGAACATCGTCAGGGTTGCAAAATCGGAGGAAAGTATCAAGGTTGTCAAGAGTTAGCGATGCTAGTTAAAAGGGAGGGGGCGAAAAAGTGACTGCGAAGATTGACTCTGCGAGAGTATAATGAAAAATAATGTTCGCTATCTTGAGTCCCCCATGAACCATGATGTCTCCTTATATCACCAGTCATCCAAACGATGAAGTCATTCGGATGAACACATTCGTAGGTCAACAGTCTAAAAATGCTGCCGTTTCTTTGGATACAAACCATCATCAGAATTCAATTCTGGATCCTAAGATGTTAAGGATAGAAGTTCATTGAAGCATTTTTCGTGAGATTTGTTTTATACACCTAAGTGACCAAGAACGCATCATCTCGACGTTTCATTTTTCTCATTCTGAAATGCTTCTCTACACCTGACCATATCTTCTAAGCAGTTTTTCTCCTACCTTCTATTCAAAAATGAAGGCCTTTTTGAACACTGCCACCATATTTAAGGTAGGAAATCTTTTTCACTGCCACTCCAGTTCACCATTTATTTCAAAACATCGCTAACTGTTGACCTAGCATCTTTTTCTGTCTTCATTATTAAGTATTTGTACATTTTATCTGCACACATTGTCAAAACTTTATTTTGTTACTAATGTTTGTTTAGACAGTGCCTTGCCGGTGCCAACCCAATATTAATTCAAAGTAAATAAATAAATAAATAGATCGGTGACAGACTAATCATGTGTCCCAAAAACCCAAAGCAGCGTGACTACCTATTGCAGAATAATCTGCAGTCACCTGCCAACACCAAAGATATACGCAGTGAGGGTCCTAAAGAAAACTTGACCCTCGAAAAGGCAAAAAGTTGGAAAAATCGAGGAGACGATGATCTTCAACCTCAGGAGCCAACTGTACTAGGCAGGGGCAACAGAAGGAAGTAAGTTTCAAATGCTGTTCATCTGTCCATATCGATATCCATGCCAACTCACTTCGTCGTCGGAAGATGAGGGACGAGAGTTCATCTCGGCGTGCCAATAGAGCCAGAACGAAGACTGGCAGGCTGGCCGATGACATTACCGATATTGCAATAAGAACCTTTGAAAATATTATTTTTGGAGGCCTCCGAATGATGAAAATTTACCGGCCCATCCATTGCCTTGGGTAGACCTTCACGACCTGCCAGCCGTCTACTTATCAGTAAACATTTTTACTAATGTCGTACCTCAGACTGATACCTCGACCAACTCCAGCTCAACGTTAAACAATGAACTACGACGGGAACTAGATTCTCTACTGGTTATACTTTTTCGGAACGTTGTAAACAGTCGACTAGGCAGTCGATTATATTGCTGATCATATTGTTCGCAATATGGAAAAACAAATGGCTATCTTGAACGAAATACTAAGAAGTGCAGGCGATGGCTGTCCCTACCAAGGCTAGCTAGTCCATCTGTCATCCACCTATGCATAGATGATGCCTACAATAAGTTCATTGTAGGAATGAGTACGACACTCTGACTATGCCAATGAGGAGGCTTGGCTATATTATTTGATTAAACGTCATTCGTGATTTGTAGATACAAAGGCTGTGTGTTCTAGGAGAAGAAATAAAAAGAATTCGTCCGGAATCTCTTAACATCTTCTTTTGGACCACCCTGTACCTCAACTTCTGCTGGGGTGGATCCAGTGACAAGTGGTCATTAATTGGCTGCCTCCTATATACACTGTTTACTGGTAGGTCATTACGTTTCCCTGACGTCTGCAGAGGCCCTTAGGTGTAATACCAACTTCAATAAGTGTTCTGCGGAAGTTATTCGCAGAACAGCAATTGACGGATTCCACGGACAAGTGACAGGTACCGTGCGAGATCAAAAAGCCGGGGAGGCAACTGAGAAGGTAAAAACTACTCCATTGAATTGGGCTTCATCATATTTATTCAGCTTCCCGAATATCCCACCACTGGTCCACATTACGCAACAAAAGTCTGCGTCCGATGACATGGTAATTATCTCAACGTAATGTAATATTTTTGTTTATCCTGACTTTGTGATTTATAACTTTTTCATAATGTTCACCACGGTAACCAAAAATATTTATTTTTATTTTTAGGAACCACCTCCGGATAACGACAGCAATGTGGATACGCCATAACAATTTTTCTACGCATGTACAGTTTTTAACTTACTTTGTAATAAACTACTTGCAATTTCATCTGCACATATTCTATACCATGAGGGAGAGGCTAGATCACAGGAATGGCTTGAATGGATCCAAACGGAAGCTACATATTAATTGTATAAAATTGGGCCGTTAATGAACAATAATTAGGGGGCTACATCGGTAGTTGCCGATTAGGATGATGAAGGCAATGTGGTGGGCGTTCAATATAAAGGAAAAAGGGCCTGCACTGCGAGAAAATCGTGGGATCCCGCTGCGCAAATTTTTCTAGTGAGGGGGCCAGAGGGGGTCACACAGTCGATATGGCCCCACCAGCCTCCACCATTTTGCCCCACCTGGTCCCCTGTGCCAGAGGGGACCAGGCGGGGCTGGTGCTTGTAGGAGATTGACGCAAAAAGTAAAAATTATATCTCAAATACTATCTTTTCTAGTAACTCAGATGACTAATTGAGACATGTTTGAAAAATAAATAGTGTTCAACAAGTTCTCGAATTTTGGTGGAGCAGTATTTGCATGCCAGTCGATTTCTGACAAACTAAAATCTTCTTCGATTATTTTGACATAAAACGGAGCTTCTGTAACTGTTTCAAATAGTTCCTGAGCTGACTTTCATTGCCAGAATAACAAAGGAGAAATAAAAACACGGCCAATTATGGTTTTCCTTGCTGGCGGGAGGATGACTGAGCGAAACAATTATTTCCAGAAAACGTAGAAAGGATGTGCAAGAGACGATCTATCGTAAAAGACAACAACCGCCGCGTTTTTCCAGCGCGGTCTTGCAAGGATATCAAATAAAATTTCTAAAAGCTGAGCATGCGGGCACTGAGTTTAGAGGCATAAGCATGGATCATTGTGGATCTGGGGCCAATCTAGGTGCTTGTTAAAGTATCAGCTTCCCCTTTAACTCTCTTGCGCTACTGTCTTTTTATATTTTTATATTTTTATATTTTGGTAAGCAACAGCAAGGGGCACAGTCTAAAACCAAACATTAGTAACGAAATAAACTTAGGACAATGTGCGCAAATAAAATGTAAAAATATTCAATAATGTAGGCAGAACTTGTCCTGTTAGGTCAACAATTAGCGATGTTTTGAAATTAAAAGTGAACTAGAAAATAGGCAGTGAAAAATAATCCTACCTTGAAAATGGAGGCAGTGTTCAATAGGCCTCCATTTTCAAATAAATAACAAACAGACAATAAGGACTTTATATCTTTTCAAAGTTGAATGTTTGCGTAATTTGGTTTTGAAAATAGCTAATGTAGATGACAAGCTAATTTGCAGTGGAAAATTATTCCATATGAAAGCATATTTGGAGGCAAATAACTGAGACGGTTAGTTGTGGAGCTAAGGGGTGGTGAAATGATCATGGAGGAATTACGAGTGGCATAGAGTCGATCTACTGGAGTGGGAGCGTTAATTCGTGGGAGATTTGGGCTAGAGTTAACGCGAGACAGGAAGCGTAGACCAGCTTCGAGTCTTCTTACCCACAGAAGTTTAATGTTTGCTAACTGGCATCTATCCATATAAGAGATACTGGATCCAGGAAGAGAAAATAGTCTTCGAGTTAAAACCCTCTGAACTTTTTCAACCTTACTGCGGTCAGAGGCGTTCATCAGTCAAAGAGGGACAGCAGTATTCTAGGATAGAAAGAACAAACATGCGGTATAGGTTTAACTTAATTTCCAGAAGGATGAAATTATGTGATATAAAACCACATATCTGTGCAGCCTTAGCAGAAATTCGATCTGCATGAGACGATAATGCTAGCTTATTCGTGTAACTTAGGCCTAAGTCTCTTATAGTTGATCGTTCTACAAATTGTACTTTTGAAAACCCTAGGGTCTAGGAAGCTGGCGGGGGCCAAAACATGGAAAACAACTCTTGGATGGAGAAAAATGAGAGGAGATAACAAAACAGCTTAGGAAAATAATGTAAGGTTGGAGAGTAGGCTAATTCTGCAGGAGCATTGTAATGAGATATTAAAACGTCGATACAGTTCATTCTTGATCACTATGGCGCATGACATCAGTGAACTCCAGACCTCAGCGTCTTTGGATCCAGAATTGAATTCTGATGATGGTAAATATCCAACAAAACGGCAGCATTTCAAACTGTGTACGTCCGGATGACTTCATCTTTTGAATGACTGGTGATATAAGGAGACACCATGGTTCATGGGGAATCGTCGTAGAGAAAAAATAGTTTCAATTAGACCACTTAAATTCCCGATGGTCGTTTCTCCGAGTCATAGAGAAAGCTTCTCCAAAAATAGATGCGGAAAATAAAAGTTTAATAGAGTCAGTGCTAAGGTAAATGTGCAGTCTTCGCTTGAATACAGATGACTAGTTAACGGTCTAATTTAAATAGGCAAGTAATTCCAGCTATGCACAGAAGCAAAGAATAGAGAGCGTTTACACGTGGAGGATGCAGAAGGAGGTATAATAAGTGCAAATGATAAAAAGCTTGGGGAGATTTGAGCTACTATTAAGTTTAAAAAGGGGACAAAAGCCTGCACCCAGTCCCCGACCAAAAGACATTTTAGCCTCGTCAGCTGGAATCTGGTTGAGTAGAAAGTATTTAAAGAGTAGGATGCAGGAGTTTTTGCATGAAATGGCTGGGAAATTTTCAATTTTGAATGGCTAGATTCGTTCATTAAACCCAGAAAGGACAGCAAAATTCAAGAATGGAAAGTAAAAACATGCGATGAAGTTTTAATTTAATTTCAGGAAGGTAGAAATAATAAAAAAATAAAGCCGCAAATCTGAGCAGCTTAGGCCGTATTTCTATCATCATGAGGCGAAAGATTTAATTTATTTATTCAGTATAATTCAGTATATATAAGGGAGATAGGCAGAGCATTTCAAAACCATATTTACAGATAGACAGTAGCGAAACAAGCAAATGTTACATTGCGATAGTCAGTTCAGTTCAGTTCAGTGTATTTGAGGAAAATAGGCTTACGCCTTTGAAATCCCTATTTGTTACATAAAAGTTGCAAGAATAAGAAGCAAATTAAATGAAGTAGCAGTCAAGTGAATGCAGAGCAGTTTACGTGGTACACTGATATTGTTAAGGTTAAGTAGTCACATAGTCTTCGTGGTACTGTAACATATGTATGTCAAACCGATGTTTGAATGTATGCACAGACTGGGACATAACAATCGCCTCAGGTAGGTTATTCCACGGTTCCACGTGACACGGTTGGTGAAAAATACTTCCTCACATCAATCTTACTTGGGGCACACTTAGTTTGAATGGATGACCTCGGAGATTTTTCGTAGTGGCGAGTTGGAAAAAGAATCATCACATAGGAGGGCACAATCCATGCCACGCACGATACGGAAGGTTTGTATCAAGTCTCCGCGCAACTGCCTATAACTCAGAGGATAGAGCTTTAGGTTATTTAGACGAATCTCATGGCAGTTCAGATTGACCCTCTTACTAATTTTTGTGGCTCGCCGCTGCACCCCGCTTCCGAGCATGTTGTAGTCCTGTTGCGTCCACGGTCGCCAGGCTTGGATCGCATATTCAAAGATGTGGCCTTACAAAGCAGTACCAAAGACTTTAGAAAAGCAGTCTTCATCGAAAACTTTAAATGCCCGCTTGATAGCGTACAGTATTGAATTGGCGGATTTAGCTGCCTTGGAACATTGCGTAGAAGGCTTCAGGTTGTCTTTCATCCAAACTCCAAAGATCCTCTGTGTGTGTGCTTCTCGGAGGTGGTAAACCATTCAAATAGTAGGGTCGCATATCAGTGACCTGATTTCGATTTCCCAGACGTAGCAGGGTGCATTTGTTTGAGTTGAAGGACAAGAGCCATTTAGTGGGACCACTCGTCCAATCGACGAAGATTTTCTTGGAAATTGTCTGCATCAGCAGCATTGTGGATAACTTTCAGATTTTTATATCGTCCGCAAACATAGCAAAGTTACAGTCAATTCCTGTACACAATCATTAATGAACAAGAGAAATAGGATCGGTCCGAGCACTGAACCTTGTGGGACTCCACTCTCGATGACTGTGCGCTTTGATCGCGATCCGCCTACACAGACCACTTGGGAACGACCGACGAGAAAATTCTTGATCCACGTAAGAAGTTTTGCCGCCAATACCGAACATTCTCAACTTGTGAAGGAGACGCTGGTGTGGAACACTATCGAAGGCCTTCTGGAAATCAATGTAGGCCACGTGCACGAGTGTCTTTTGCATCGAGTGCTTTTGTCCAGCTTTGCATCGTATAAAGTAAGTTCGTAACACACGATCTTCCCCTACGAAAAACCATATTGTGCAGTCGATAAGAGTTACGGGTTTCCTAAATAAATCATCAATTCCTTTTTGACAACCTTCTCCATAACCTTGCAACAGATTGAGGTCAGGCTGACAGGCCTGTAATTTGTAACAAATGCACGACTACCACTTTTGTGAAGCGGTGCGATGTGGGCTGTTTTTCCAGTCGGTAGGAAGAATTCCCGTATCGAACGATTTCTGGCACAGCAACGATAGCGGTTTCGCCAGCTCTCGAGCAAGTTCGAGGTAGCTTTGCTGGAATCTCGTCGGGGCCAGGAGATTTGCATGCCTTCAGATTTTTTAGTTCTTCAAAGACCGCCGCTTCTTGAAAGAGCATATCCTGAATAAGTGGCACTCCTGTAGTCTCGTAACTTGATGGAATAAAAACAGCTTCTCTAGTGAAAACCGACTGAAAGAACTGGGAAAAGTGTTCAGCTTTGTTTTTTTTTTCTGATATCTCGAAACCGTCATCGTTTCTCATAACGGGAATCGGGTTCCTGTTACGTGTAGTTTTCTTACATAGCTGTAGAGTAATTTGGGATTGTGAACTGCTCTCTGGAGCAAATCCCTCTCGTAATCCGTCGGCTTTGGAAGATCAAGCTTTTAACCTTGTCGTTTTTAGTATATCGATCATTGCTGTCGACGTAATATATGTTCATCAAGTAAAAATGCATCAAGTCTTCTTTTAAACATTTCTTCGCTTTCAGCCTGAACAATTGAGGCTGACAGATTGTTCCATTCGTCAATCAGCCGTTGGGAAAAGAAATTGGCCCGCACTTCAAGTTTGGCGTGATTTCTTTTCAGTTTGTTTTGGTGACCTCGGAGACTTGTCATGTCCGACAATTCAAAAAAGTTGGCCATCTGAAGAGCACAATCAACTCCTCTGACAAGTTTGAAGACTAAGATCATATCCCCTCTGTATTGCCTATAAGAGAGAGGAAAAATTTTAAGTTTTGCTAGGCGGCCCTCATAGGGTAGGCATTCTAATCCTTTGACTATTTTCGTTGCCCTCCGTTGAACTTTCTCCAGCAGAGCGTAGTCATGTTTCGTCCAAGGGCGCCACGCCTGAACGCAATATTCCAACACCGGCCAGATAAATGTTCCAAACACGCGCCCAAAAAGCTCTCCGTCAAAATTAACGAAGGACCTCCTGATGGCGCCTAAGATACACATAGCGTTCTTTGCGATATTCGCACAGTGCGACGATGGTTTGAGAGTTGGTGTTATCCATATACCCAAGTCATTTAGAATACATACCTCCTGGAGTTAGTGACCACTGATGAAGTATTGGTATTCAAACCTAATCATCCTTCTGGAACTAGACCGCAGTCGGACTATTTGGCATTTGTTAAGATTAAGGTTCAGCAGCCACACATCACACCATGTTTGCAAGCGATCTAAGTTTTGTTGAAATTTCCGCGCATCTTCCTTTTTTTCAATCGAGCTCCATAACTTCAGATCGTCAGCAAACATTACCTTCTCGCATGTCAGACAATCCAGGCAGTCGTTTACGTATATCAGAAACAAAATTGGACCCAGAACGCTGCCCTGCGGAACTCCACTGTGAATGGTTTCCCAGTGAGACTTGGCGTCTCCGATACAAACACGCTGGCGCCTGTCTGAGAGAAAGTTGCCAACCATTTGAGTAGGTTGCCAGTCACACCCGTTTGACGGAGCTTAAAGATCAGACGTTTGTGTAAGGGGAACCCTATCAAAGGCTTTGCTAAAGTCAATGTAGACCGCATCGACTGTCAAACCCATTTCTAATGATTTTGTCCAACTTTTCCATGGATGTGAGCAGGTTTGTGAGGCAGGATCGACCACTTCGAAATCCATGTTGATATGAACTTAGCAAGTTATTCTCTTCAAGATGTCTCATCAGTTCCGTTTTGATTATCTTCTCCATCATTTTGCAACAGATATTTTTTTGAGGCTGACTAGTCGGAAACTGTTTGGTTATGTATTCTCTCCTCCTTTATAGATAGGGGTTATGTTGGCTATCTTCCACTTGGTAGGCAGAGCCCCCCGCCTCCATCGAACTTTCAAATATCTTGGGAGAGTGGAGAGGCCATCTGGTCTGTGAGTTCATTGAGAACTTTTTGCGGATATACCATCTGGGCCAGGTGATTTAGTGGGCTGTAGCTGTTTCAGAGTTTTTCTTACTGTGTCCATTGGGAACGACACCGTGCTTATTTTGTTTGTAGATGTGGCAGTACTGTAGTATTCGTCCTCGTCAAAAGGTGGTTCCTCGGTATACACGGACATAAAAGAAATTGGATAAGAGGCTGGTCTTTATCCAGGAGTTATCGGTTAACCTGTTTCCCTGATTGTCTTTAAGACAAGGAATGCAGTCGCGATTTCGTTTTTGCCTTTATTAACGTAAGCATAAAACCTTTTTCGAATTTCTTGGTATGTCTTTGACTATTTCTGACTCAAAGGCTGATCTTTCTTTTCTCAGAAGATTCCGAAACCGATTTCGCTGTTTCTTAAAAGTAGAAAAATGTTCGGGTTGTTGATATCTTGCATATGTTCTCCACAGTCTTCTTTTCTTCTTGAGATTCCTTTTTATTTCCGATGTCACCCACTCGGGTCGGGAGACGCACGATCGCCTTTTATTGGTGTAGCTCAAGCCCATGTCCTTGATTAAGGAATATTCAGGCAAAGGGCAACCTTTAAAAATAACAGGCCCAAAACTCAGGTAGCGAAACGAAGAAGTTGAGAACTCCATTAGTCATGTGGAGCTCCACGCCGAAAAAATATGAAGATATGTTCGAGAGAGAATCCAAAACGTCCGCCTAATAGAGCTCTTATTTCACTGAGCGTGCCTCATTCCTCGTAACTACTTTGGAATTTATTTATTTAGAATTTATATTTAGAATTTATATTTGGTAAACACCGGGAAGGCACAGTCTAAGCTAACATTAATAACGAAATAAAGTTATGACAATGTGTGCAGTTAAAATGCACAAATACATAACTTGTCTTCCTATGTCAACAGTTAGCAATGTTTTAAAATTAGTGGTGAACTAGAAAAAATAGGCAGTGTAAAAACTCCTACCATAAGAATGGAGCCAGAGTTGAAAAGGCCTTCATTTTTGAAAAGAAGGTAGGAGAAAAAACTGCTTAGGAAACAAACTTCCCTGAACTCACATTTTCGATTCTATTAGCGAAGAAATATGTGCCACTGATACATCAGCATATTAGAAAGTGCATATTTTACTGAAAATGGCAAAGTAATGCAGCTATCTTTTCCCGAATAGGGCATTGCCGTTTGCAATATAGCTTTCGAGGTCAATGTGCTTTACCCTTAAACATTCTGACCTATACCTCATTAACCGGTCAGCTTGTTTGCTGATTTGCTCATAATTCAAGGAATATTAGCTAAATAAGTTCTTGGTCTCATAGCGATGTTTGTGTGGTAGTATGATGGCATAGTTGAAGGTTTAGAGGCAAAGCCCTTGGTGACCTCATTAATGCACATTTAAGTTGGCATATTTGCATTTAGAAGATATTTCAATGTCATACCTCAAACTCACTTAGGTCTGTTCATACAACGTATAATTCACAAATTTTTTGTTGGGCTTACTAAACTTATGCCCTTACAGTTGCACAAAATAAGATATTCCTAGTGAAAATTAGCATAAATTTTAGCACTCAGGCGAAGTAATGAGAACTGAAGACAGGGCATCGCTCAGAAATCTTCGATTGACAAATCTGAAACAAATATAATATGCTCTTCTTAACGTAAGATGGAAACGCAAACCGATTAAGCCCAATTCAGTTTTGACTGGGAGGTGATTTAAGGTTGCAGCCCACAATAAATTTTCTTTCCACAGAGGGGCGTGATAGAATAACACCGCATGTACCGCCATTCGAGGCAGCAGTATACAAATGAAAGAACGAGGTTGAATGAATTGACAACAATTTTCAAACTTATCCTTTCCTTAGATCCGAAATTAATATTTTTTATTTGCTTCTTTTTTGATGTTGCTTTGACCAAAGTTGTATTTTTGCGTCGGCGAATGCTGTCGTCACGTGCTAATGGCTTATAGTAGAAAGTGAATGCACTATTCATACATCAGTAATGTTCAATGATCCTTAATGTTCATTAAAAATTTCCGAAACAGCTGAACAATTTATTTTTAAATTCACCAGAAAAATCTCAAAGCTTACATAATACTTCTCAGGCTAAACACTTTCGCTTCTGCCAAACATGAAATACCTAAGCATTCTTTGAACCTACTTCTTTCAATAGTCAACCTTCAAAAAGAGCACCTATTTAAACTTTGTTTAAGCCTATGAAGATGTGATGACCTCTATTCGTGCTTCTTCACCACGTTCTGACGAGCGAAAGGATGGCATCCATCAACAGTCCTTTAATTCGGAGGAGTCATTTTCAGTTACCAATTTCAAAGTATCCGTTTTTGAACGAAACGTTCCTATACTCCTTGCAATTTTGCTATTTATTTCAGTTGCTTTGGTGGGTGTGACTGTTTTTGCCCTTTACTTAGCTCTTTTACGTTACGGATATCTATCATCTGTTAATTCTGCTGAGGTGAAGACGCGATGCGGCAGCGTTCGTGGTATAGAAAGAGACGGAATAATTCAATTTCTCGGTATACCGTATGCAGTTCCACCCGTAGGGCCACTTCGATTCAAAAAACCACGTGACTTAACAAACAACGAACTATGCAAGAAAGCTTGGAAAACGGAACCTGAAAATGATCTGCGGATTTTAGCCGCCTCTGCTTATCAGAATATTTGCACCCAACTTTTACCAATATCAGATACTTTAATTGGAAGTGAAGATTGCTTGTACCTAAATATATTTGTACCTGGTCCACCCAGTAATGGGCAGCTCAAACCAGTTGTCGTTATCATTGGTGGACTATTTTTCATGTATAGTGCAGCTGCATCATCTCCTGCATTTGGTCAGCAACCAGACTTTAAGACCATCAAGGAAGTTGATGCCATCCACGTAACTGTAAACTACCGAGTTGGCCCTTTTGGATTTTTGACGAATCCGGAGACAAAAAGCTCGAACTTGGGAATGAGAGACCAGATCGCAGCCTTAAGATGGATTCGACTGAACATTAAGGCTTTCGGGGGCGATCCCGTCAAGGTGACAATTTTTTCTTATGGATCTGGATCCACAACCACTCTCGGTCTTCTTGGGGCACCATCCGCTCAACACTTGTTCGATAAAGCGTGGATATCTTCTCCTGCTGTTGGTCCACCTTCGTTACGATTGTCTTTGGCAATGCTTGAGTCAGCTAAACTATTCGATTGCTCGAACTCAAATGTCTCGGATTGCTTCTCGAAGTTGAGCAGTGAAGCGATTGCTCGTATTTGGAACTGGAGCGTTATTGAACCATGGCTTCGTTACAACATGTTTGGCTTACCATCAGCTTCCATGAAGGCTTGTTTACCTGGTGTTCCGTGTGATTCTGGCCTTTTAGTTATTGACGGTGAATTGATATTGGACAAGAACTGGGGCTTCCCTGTCTATTCTATGCCCCTTGTGTTTGGACAAACGGCACACGAAGCTTCAACTTATATAACACCAAACAGCGTTCGACTTTGGGAAGCGGCCGCTTTAGATGCCTATATTAAAAGCGTTTTCAACACGTCAACACCTGCCTACAGAGTAATTGAATCCTTTTATGAAACGGCAGTGATACACAACATACATAGTTCATCAGAAAACATAATCCCATTCTCTGACCTTGAGGATGTTCTGTCCCGAATAATTACTGATATTCGACTGACTTGCCCATTAGAATTTTTAACTGAAACTCTGCAAAATGGCCAAACAGTTTATAGATATTATTTGACTAACCGTCACGCATATTTTGATCCTTATGGTCTTGAATGCTTTGTCGCATCAGACTTTCATGGTTGGGATGCTTTTATTTATCTTCGAAGTTACCTTTATCACCAAGATTACCTTCATTCTGCCTCTATGCTTCAAAGACCTCCTGACTTTTCAGAAATCGACGAACTTAGTAAGCTTTTTACACACTATGTCAAACAATTTGTTTGGGATAGCAAAATTAACGCTTGGAGCGAAAGCATTAGCAAAAATATCAACATATTAAACGGCAGTAAACTGCTCGTAGCTCCTACCAGTAAAATTTCAATGTGCAGTTCTTGGAATGCATTACATTCAACTGATCCTTTTTATTACGCCTGGCCAGCATAGGTGACCTTTTCTGTGCTGAGCTATAAAATTAGTTTATTCTCCTGTATTTATCTTCCATCGAGGAAAGGATAATTTTCTGATGTTAATTTTTTCATTGTTTGTCAATGCCAGTCACTGATGTCTATTTTTAATTAGATTCCATTAAAAACCATGCACAAAATAAGTTCTTTTTTTCAAATGGATAAAAGGTTTCATCAATGAATCTTACAACATATATCAAATTTTTTACAAAATTTGTGATAAAATGGAAAGTATTAATTGGTTAATTAGTCTATTGAACGACATGTCTATGTTTAATCAGTAAGATAAGACGCATTTTACTTTGGGAAATAAGCCGGACGGCTGAATAAATAACTCAGTTGCAGAAGTAAACAGTCCATAAAATTTTTAATAATAACACTGTAATCAACTACTTAATTCTTTTAACTTCTGAGCGCCCTTAGACTCAATCACAATTCCATTACATTAGTTAATTGAACTTGTAAACTAAATTATTAAAAGAAACAAAATAATTCTAATGAGACAGTTGTTCTGCGCTATCTACCGCTTGATTATATCAAACTGAAAAGTTAAGTTACTCATTCAACTAGCACCCAAATCACGACTTTCAGAAAAAGTTTTCTTGATTCAACCTTAAATCCATAGAAATATCCAGTTTACAATTCAGCAGCTTCTGTCTAATGAAAACATAATATTTATATAATAAATATAACAAATATGTTTTTATTTATCACTATTCCAAGATTTTTCGTAAACTAGATGCTATCACTTGGACGGGAGTTAAATACAGTTTACAATGCTAGTCTTTTGAATCACCAGTCAATTCTTGTTTCTTCAGCTGCTCAAGTGGGAACCGCTTGTCGCAAAACTTCCGGTCCGGGAAAGGCAGGCTGAAACATTGATAAACGGCAACCTAGTCATAAGGAGTTTGATAATCCAACAGCATAGTTTTCAACTGGTACTTTACTATACGGGCACTTTGTATAGTTTCACAGAAGTCCGCAAATGTGCTACGGTCATTGATCTCCAGCACTGAAGTTGTAGAGCAATAATTTTGTGCAACCCATTAATTCCTACTAAGATGCCTTTAGCAGTCTCCTATTATGGAATGTTTCGTAGTGAATTTAGTCGTTAACGTGCTGAATTATTTTATTATGGTGTGAAAGAATTCCTTTAATAATCTTTCGATATCCAAGCGACCCATTATAATTTTTTGATTCTTAATTTGTGACTATGCATTAGCTTTTCAATTTGTCTAGACTGGCTATTTATATCCCACGTGGAAAGACAAAGTAATTACTTTGAAGACTCAAAATTATGTTAGGCAAGTCGGAGTCAGATAAATTGGTCAGATCATGTGACGGTGTCCTGCTCATGATATGTTTTTCATAGCTAAAATTTCCTAAACATAGCTTAGCTTAGGTGTAAGCCATTAGGGCAGTATAGTGAATCCACCCAAAGTGACTGCATCCACTAAATTTCGCAATGCCATGTGTATAAATAATTGTATCTGCTGCTATCTCTGATGATGGGTTGGAGCATGAATTCGAAACTTTAAGTGATTAAAGTTCTTGTTTCAGTGATAAGAACTTATTGTTCGCAACTTCGTTATGGAACTCGCATTTTCGCTTGTAGCGACAATACAGGTCAATAAAAATGTCAGGAAACCGCAGAATGTTCACATTGTCCGCGAATAAATGCAAATGGATAGGATGGTTTCGTTGCAATTTGTACACGTTGAAGAGGTGTCTACCGACATGGTGGAATGGGCGTCATCGTGATAGTTCCCCAAAAAAGTACGCCTTGTGTTTGAAGTGCGTCATCAAACAATGATGTCATTTTTCACCCATCTCACTAAGTCGTCCTGACGAGGATATTGTAAAGACTATTCCGCATTCCTTGTTATTCACTTTGAGTTACCTAGCCGCAGTGATCACGCATCTGGTTTTATTGTATTTTCAACAACCATGCTCTGTTCCCAGTGCGATTAAGGCAACTGACGTTTTCTTCGGGTGGATGAGGAAGAATCTCCAGCATGCATTTTTGCTTTCAATGGATGACGCTTTTGTGGCATGTATTCGTTCTCCACATCTTCTGATGCAGTTAGGCCAACCTGTTTAAAAATCGGCGACTACCGGGCTTGCCAATTTCTGTTGGAGCCTAGCTAGCACTAGGAGTGTTTCGTCAGATATCTAAAACATTCATTTGAAGATCTTTTTTAGAGGTGAGGACTCGGCTTCGGGCTTGAAGGTATCTGGTAATGGCCTCGTCGAAGACTGTAAAAGGACGACTGAGATGTGTCAGAATTGCGACTTTGTTATCAAGTCTTTCGGGCTCTACAGCGATGCAGGCTCACTTGATTAAGAGACTTGGTCGCAATGATGTTACTCCATTCGTTCCGATTTGTCTATCGTTGTCTTACTCTGCCTTGAAACTAAACCAGTTATCTTGCCTCTCTCTGGCACATTTCGCTTGGGTGCCGAAAGAGTAAGGCTTCAATTGCGTCGGTCCTGTTACTCACTTATGTCTGGTGTAGCCTGGTCTTCTCTGCTGGTATCAACATGCAAGTCGTGATGATATTAGCATTCGGATACACAGACCCTTGAGGTATCCGATTGATTCCTTCATTTGTTCTCGACATAGTGCCGCTGTCTACACAATTATAACTCCGGATCAATAAATAAACGAAAGATATTTAACCGAAGAGATTCATATTTTGGGGATGGGGTATTTCTACTCTAATGGGGCATCTAACCAGAAATAAAATTTGACAAGTACTAAATTCGAAACGAGAAACTGCAAGTTTGGCCACCTGAACCATCTAAATTAAACACAGAGGAGCAATTTCTTCGACACTTAGTGAATATATTTTAAAAAATCCAGTAGGGAACAAATATGTTGAAGATGGCAGGGTTCCAGAAGTTAGCCAAACAAAGTATGCCCATTGTTTAGTGAACTATTAATCTGTCTGGTAAAACATTAAGAACTTCTACGTGATGTCAAGGACAAGGCAGGACATTCTTCATCAGCCTATCCACCCACACGTTCCTTTGGTCTTCTTAAGTAATTGACAGTTAGACGGTTGCGAACGATTATGTCCGCCGTGTACCACAAAAGATGGCGGGCGCAGAGATGGTGACATGTGAGTAAATAATTTAATGATGATAGAAAACTTGCGAGGCCTCTACCTCACTCATCCCTCCCCTACTCCTTGAACTCGGTGTCATAACAGCTTGAAGAAAGCAACAGCAAAAATCGGGCACGATGGTTAACGAGGTTAAGCAGGCGGTCTACGCGTGCTACACAGGCCACGGACCAGGTTTTCATAAAAACAAAAACGGGCGGTTCAAAGTACAACTGACTAGGCAGGATCTTGGGAGACCACATTAAGAAGTAACCATCGAAACCTAACACGGTGAAGAAGATCGAGTCTTCCCATCAGCTAGAAGCCCTTCAAGCCACAATATTTAACAGACCCTGGTAAATTAACAGTGCAACAGATCGCTCATAGTAAGACAGATACACCGAGTGTGATAAGGGCGCAGTCCTCAGAGTCTACCGTACTTTATCTTCCTTCACCCAGACACCGGACCACTGTCCGAGCCGACCAGCCATCTGATGCAGAAATTTGGTGCAGGTGGCTGGTGCAGTGTGAGTCTACGCCTAGGCTTACCACCATAGCTCCCACCTGCTACGGTTTATCTGACTTAATGCAGTTAAATCAAGCTAATGGGGATTTTGGCAAAGGTAGATATTTATAGCATTTTTCACTTAGTCCGTTAATTCGAAGTAAACACAGCATGCTTACTAGTTTCCAGATGTTTGCTCGAAGAAGTAGCGCAAGTGAAACAGGAATCTGGTCACAGCATGGCCCTTTATTTAAAAGCACGAGATTATCGATCGGAAGGACATCTAACGTAAGGTACAGTGCCAGCTAGAGGGCGCAAGAAAGAATTATGCCCTTTGATCAGAAAAATGGACCAAGCTTACGCTTCACCAACATGGAAATCCAGCCCTACGAAAACAAGGGGGGCCAAAAGAACAACATAATTCCTCTGAAGGAGAAACCCCAATCGAAATTGAAGTTGAAAGATAAGCACCAGTTGACGCCCCATTTGTGCACCCTCTCGGATACGGAAAAACGACTGTTGGAGCGAAACCACCCTCGCATCTACCCCTTCGACAGCTGGGCTCGCATCAAGTGGAGTGCCTATGCCCTTCCTACCTCGCCTACGGAGATCCACCAGGTGTCTCTCACGCACGCCATCTACACAGATCCCCTGCCAGGTCGACTGCCACCGCTCATTTACAAGTAGCTGCTAACTGCAGAACTGTGGAAGTTTTTCCAATCCGACAGAGTGTTCTTTATGAAGTCCTGTCCTTGTATGTGCGAGCATGAAAAAGCTCCTTTTAGTACGCTAATTTAGTTCCTATGCTGCTGGTGCTGCTACTACCGCAAGCTATGAAACGCTGCTAACAGGTTCTTCATGCTAGGTGAGACCTTTGCGCGATTAGAGCATATGAATGAGATGAATAAACTTTCCAAAATTCTGACTAGTATTTGATCAGAAAGCGTAGAATGACAGCAGCGACCGTTCCGGCCTGAGCCCGAGGCGAGTAAAAGCCACGCTGAGGATTGATCATCTATTGTCCGATGTCAAAACTTGACTAGGGCAAGTAACCGCCGCCCGTGGGACCAGTGGTGACTCCGTGTGTCCGAAGGTGCGTTTACACGAAACAGGAAATTCTGAGCTTGCAATGACGCCACTTCTCAGTAGGGCGGGGTAGGTGCACGTCAATTCCAAATTGGTACGAGTTATACTGCGTCAAGCGTCAAGAGCAAGCTAATAATAGACTCAATTAAACACCCAGACAAAGTGAGTTCACACAATGAATGCACGCGCAAATCAATTTTGTCCATTTTGCATCAGTGGTCGAGCTACTCTTCTCTTTCTGAGATTAGAGCTTTCAACTCGAGACCCAAAGTCAGTTTCCTAACCCACCCGATCACTGGCATTTCGCTTTACAATCTGCTTTGCGAGATAATGGGCCAAAAACTAATGACGGGCAAAATGAACTGACAAAGGCTACCAGTGCATCACTTTGATTACAACTCCTCTTCAGCCGATCACTTCTTGTCCAAGAAACGAGTGTCATATGATGCTCTTGAGATAACCAGACAGAAATAAAAATATTCTGATTCTGAAGGGACATAAAATGCTTCGTTTTCTACAATAGTAATTGTTATTTAGCTCCAAACGTTTTGTCTTCCCCGTGTGTGCATACTCCGTTGGTAACATTTGCACACACCAGGAGCTCCCAGTGATAAGTGTTCAGCAGATGTTAACTTAATAAGAGAGAAACTGCCATCGAAGTAAATTGTGAAACAATAAGTTAGGCATGCAATACGTCGGCCAGGTTGTGGAAAGCAGTTAAACAATATATCCATCCGACCTAGTGTGTAGCCTTGTCCATGATGAGTGCTACCGATCGATTCCGAGAATCGAGCCAATCAGAGTCGTTTTACACTCTGTACTGCAGCATAGCGCAATATCTCATCCATGACGTTCTTGGGTCAGAGTAAGCGTTGGTAGGTGCACCGGGGAATTTAGCGTGAGGCCACCTGTCATGAATAATGTTCGCAACTTTTCCAATTTACTACCCTCCAAAGTAGCAGCGTGCCCTGAACTAGCTCAAAGAGAAGCCATGCAATGAGTTGAAAAGACAAAGGCGAAGTAATATGCGGTTAATGAATGACTCAGTTCCTCCAAGACGTTGTATTTACGATATTTTCAAAGATCATGCAAGTGGCTCCAAGATGGTAAGCCTTTAGTACTCACGATTTTCGTTTATTCGAAGTTAATTAAATATAATCGTATTTGGTAGGTTTCGGGTTAAGAGTCCTGCAAGACGCCTACCATTGGCATCACTGAAGGAATATTATTTTGTTATTATTTTCAACTACAAAATACTTGAGAAACTGCCCTTCTTTGACTTTTTATCGTGAGCCGTGTTTCCTCTGAGTTGTCAATTGGTTTTAAAACTGTGCGTTATTCAAACAAAAAATGTAATTTGCTATGAAGATAATAATCTGCTTGAGTTTTTCTATATGAAATGGAGAGTAATAATTAAAATGCAATGAAGTCGTCATAACGCCAAGTAATTTCTGATTTTTTCTTTGGTAAACAGTAGAACTCGAATATAAACTTCCCCGAGATACATGCAGACATTCCTTGGATTAAGCACGAAAACAGAGTACAGTTGGGCCAGCCTGGACTTTCATATGCCTAATTTTTCTGCCATTTAAGCGTGTTTTTCTGCTTACTCAACTATAAACTTGCAAATTCATTTATGATAAGAAACGTTCGCTTTCTGAGCAACCTAAGCTGGCAGTTAATCAACTACGAATAAACGAAAATCATGACTACTAAAGGCTTTTGTTCTTCGACGTACGACTCGAATAATACGCATATTTAGATAATTCGATCAGAATTAAACATTTTCAGGATTCGCTCCAGCAATCGGGGTCCTACTTACGAAACGAAATTTAATTTCCCAACGTGGATACAAATAATCGGCAGATATATTCTTACGTCAACTTCATAAGGACTTAATTTCCATTACCCGAAAAGATCCACTTAATAAAGCAAGACTTCTTGGCAAGCCGTTTTGGCAGAATAAAGGAATTAAAATTGCCTGTGGGTGGGGCGAACAGACGATTCATTCCAGAACTTGACTCTGGAAGCATTTTTTTAAAGAAGTCATATTTGGTATACCCAGAATGCCTAACTTATCCAACTTGCATAGGAATAGTAGTCATGATGCGACGGAAATCTATTACAGGAATGTACAGATTGAGTCTAAGAAAGCGTGACCCATAGTGCAAGCGGATGGAAACGAAATCGCTCAAGAAACCCTCTGGCGTTAAACCCTCAACAGAGAACAGCACACTTTCACCTCTCCACATTTTTGTTCCCAGACGATATAGAAAAACGTGGAGAAATTTCGACAGACACGTCTCCATCGACAATACTGAGCAGGCAATGCAGTTCTACATAGCCCTGAACAATAGTTCAACCATCGCGAAACAATTGAAAGGTTTACTCCAAATTTCCTGCATGGGCTGAGTAATTTGCTTGCTTTAAACCCACAGCCTGGCTTTATTCATAGGCACACCGACTTCTTCCAATGTGCTGCTCGTTGAGTGGTCAGGCGGACACTAAGTGCTGGGCTTTTCAACGTGAACCACGTGACACGTGCATGGCACGAATAGAGCATACGTGTTGCATTTTCTGAGATTAAGTCACAAGCACGTTTTGCGAACAATGCTTAACTTTCCGCCAGCGCATATCAGCAAAAAACGCTCATAACAAGTACGAAATGTGACCTTACCAGAAAAAATAGGTAAGAAAATTAATTTGCAGGTTCTCAAACACACTGGAAGTCTGTCATCAATTAACTCTGCTTTTGTCAAAATATAACTTTTTAATTCTTACCACAAAAATTGATCTCAGCATAGGGCACGGTATTCTAAAGAAAAAAGCATACATTTCAATAGAAATATTTCCCCAAAGTAGCGGCAAAAGTAGTAATAAATTTATGATCGCATACGGTAGTTGCCCCATTTTGCCTTGGGTCACCTTCTCTATCCCGTTTAGACATAGTGACTACGAATAAAGGAAGAATGCAACCACTGGCAAAGACAAGACATACAGGAATAATCACTTCTGGCTTAGCAACTATCATCAGCCAGCCGTACCTCATTACAGGTTTGCCGCCTCTGAGGCTCAAACCCGCTTTCTGTTGATTAAAAGTCCAGCGCTCTACCCACTGAGCTACGGGCTGGTAGTCTAATCGGTTTTCTTCGGGTCTATTAACCACAGCAGCTCCTGTAACGTGATTGGTGAGACCTTCTAACATAGTCAACAAACGTGATCGTAATGGACATGGCAACGAGCTCGTGGCGCAGTAGTTTAGAGCATTGAACTTTTAACAATCAGAAAGCATGTCCAAAGCTCAGAATTTGCAATCGTAGGGTTAGGTATGGCTAGCTACAGCTGGATAATAAGAGAAGAATAGCCATTCCAGTTTACCTCAACCAATATTAGTAATACAGTCTCTATCCTTGTCATGGTCCTGCCGTGCAATTGTTTGACGGAACTACCTCCTCAGAA
This sequence comes from Schistocephalus solidus, assembly GCA_017591395.1. Classification (NCBI taxonomy): domain Eukaryota; kingdom Metazoa; phylum Platyhelminthes; class Cestoda; order Diphyllobothriidea; family Diphyllobothriidae; genus Schistocephalus; species Schistocephalus solidus. Next base: position 57,672 of record WEDG01014259.1, on the reverse strand, counting down.
ATTAGGATTTAATATAACTGGAAAACTGCGGAGCAATTTAATTAAAATCCATTTAGCTATGTGTGACTCCGTCTGATAGGAAACACTTTCAACGAGCCCGTGGCTCAAAGGTTAGAGCGTTGGACTTCTGAACATCGGGTCGCGGGTTCGATCCTCGGGTGATGCACAACCTGAGGTCAGGTATGACAGGCTGACGAAGGCTAATAATCCAGAAATGGCCATTCCAGCCTCCCTTGTATTTACCAACAATATTCACCTTTTTTCAATTAAATGTTTCGACAATGAAGAGGAGGATAGTGATGCATTTTAAGGGCGTGTGTGCAGTATTCGATGGACAGTAGACGAATTAGAGCATCTAATTTTGCCTTTATATACTTGGGCTCGTTGGAAGTACGACAGAAAAGGGACTTTGTGTCTAAAACTGAAGTTTATGCTTGCTTTACTCGATAGTGGTAAAAAAGTAACGCTTTTTAAAATATACGAGTGATTTGTTCATACGGACTCTTATATTCATTCCACTCCAAGTCAAAAATTGGTGCTTTCTTAAAGTTTCTTAGAGTATTTACATATGCAGCCTCCAGATAGTGATGCATTGTAAGGGGGTGTATGCAGTATTCGATGGACAGTAGACGTAATAGAGCATCTAATTTTTCCTTTATAGACTTGGACTGAAAACCTCGAAGGAACCATATTGGGCTCGTTGGAAGTACGACAGAAAAGGGATTTTGTGTCTAAAACGGAAGTGTATGCTTGCTTTGTTCGATGGGTCTAAAACGGAAGTTTATGCTTGCTTTACTCGATGGCAGTAAAATAGTTACCCTTTTTTAAAAAAATACCAGTGATTTCTTCAATTTTCCTAGAATATTTTAATATGCAGCCGACTGTCCCGACTGTTTGAGACTTGGAGACGAGGACTTATCTATATCACCACAGTGACTAGCGTACAGCAAATAATTCTTATCGGCGTAACGAATGCTGTTCATGGGACCCGCAAATTTGGCACTTGTGTTATTTGGTTTGTAATCTACTAATGTCTGACGACTGCACATCGGAAAACTTTTGCACGAAGGGGTTATTAACATTAAATGTCTGAAACGAAAATGTGATCTTTAAATGAATTTAGGTCAGCCATCATTTCTTTTATACAAATATATTCTTTCTTTGATATGCAAGTGGTTACCCGTTGCGCGGAGGGTATTCGGAGGTCAGTCATATTTTGATAAACAAGTTTCCTACGCATCGAGAAAAATAAACAAAACGACTAATATTACAATATAGTTGGCTATAACGCGAGGAATAATGGAAAGTAATGCAAAACGCGAATGTGATGCCAGGAATGGCCTGAACGAAAGTTGATAATGTGACGTAGAACAATAGACACGTCAAGCTCAACTGAACAACTTCGCAGTAAGCTGATTAGAACAAAGGAGGTGAACACATAATTCATGGATTTTAATCGGCCAAATTTCTGGTCACTGAAAAACGCCATCGCAGTAAAATATTGCGTAGAAATGACTGCAGCAGAAGAAAATAAAATACCATTCACCCTTCCAAAAGCAGTTTACTGCTGTTGAATTGAGCGCGGTTGCATACGGCTCCATTTACCTGAGACGGGTTTTGTATTTCCACACTACAGACGAACAACTGATCAGCTTTATTGGACGTGCCTGGAGACTTGAAAAAGTTTCATCGGCGTTTTGCTTTACGAGATCATCGAAAACTTCTAATGCGCGTGAAACATATGAATAAGTACAAACAAATAGCTAATGGAACACACTCCCGGGGCTCCAGGGTCGAAGCGTTTGACAAGCAATGTCTAAGAAGCAAACGATCTGAGATCAAATACAATTTCTGAGACCATTCAGATACGGCATTGTTGACTGACCTATAACCTAGAAAATATCGTGCTAGTTGCCCGGTCGTAAGTTCGCATGTCTCAGTTCAGCGCACAAATAAACCTGCGATTATAACTTTGTCCAAATCCCAAATAATCCTAGATTTTCAATTACATAAATCATCATAGATGCTATGTCACGGAAGGATGGTCGGTATTCTTGCACAGAGTAATCGCTTTGATGCAATGGGAGACGAAATGCAAGAAATAAGAGGCGTCCTCCTAAGAACCAGCGCTCAGCCTCTCTATAGAAGTACTATGCCACAGAATAGTTAAACTTTACAGTGAGGCCACGTTGACTGCCCTGCGATTCCTTTTGATCCCCTTCTCCGGTCCCACTTATAAAGAAACCGCTAAGTAACGGGCACATATGCTTTACGCTATTCACCTTTGATCCATTTGTCGAAGGACCAAGTCTACTTTACGTGTCAATAATTACGTCCTCAAGACATATAGCCTTTGAACTAAGAGACTACGGCGGATTCCAAGTGGCGGAGGCTGAAGGTTCGGAGCCGATTAAATGGCATGTCACATCATCAGATGCGTGATAGGACTACGTTGAGCAAGTCAGTGGAGGACCAGCTTATCGATCGGCTCCCAGGCTGATGTTCATCCTCTCTTTGCTCATCAGACACCTGCTACCGTATGATCCGGATCGGCTTCGTCGGCCTTGGCACCTGAACGGCCCCAGGGCATCACCTTCGCAGGACCCACGAGAGCCAGTTGACTCTAGCAGTTTTTCTCGTTTCAGAAGCCGCCTAAGTCGCATTTCGCCTTGTTATGCTTTAAAGTATTTCATTGAAATGCGAACTTCCATAAGTGAATATGAAGAGGGTTATGCGTACGGAATTATAAGCACTTATGAGTTTGTCCCGAATTTCGCACAAGTCGAAGAGTAAGCGTTTTGGTTTCAAAACTAGAAACGCTAGAGGCAGCTAACCTTTCCCTGGAGGCTCATTGTCCTACGTTTCTGAAATTTTCCAAAATGTTGGGAAGATGTTATTGAACTTGAGTCAAATGAATTATTCGAATCTGCTAAGACCGCAATTATTCAGGGCTCATGAAGGTTTCCAGTTTGGTAACTTATGGAAGTCTGCTTTGGCCAGCTGCTTTTTATCAGAATTGGTGGACTCCACGGGTTGCAGTGGGCTGGGCGGGAAAGTTGACTCATGTTTGATAAAAATCCTGCCTCACGGTGGGACCTCATTGTTCGGATGATAAGTGTTGGTTGTGCTAATGCATTGGCCTTGTCTTTGGGTCGAATCCCACCAAGATGGACGAGTCTTTCACGGTTGGGCCAGATTAGTTATTCAACTGTGCTACAGATACCTGAATATTCCAGGAATGTGGAGGCGGCCATTTGGAGTTGTTTAACAGCCACAAGATAGGCCACAATGTTTTGTGATTCTCGAAAAGAGGTGAATTTCTTACTGACCTATTTAATGCCACAGGAAATAAAAAAATTGGCTAACAATCTTACAAGTAGATCAAAATAACTTTTGGTGGGCTGCATTCCTCTCAATTAGAAGTGTCCTTCAGCAGAAAATTTGCGGATTAATTCCAAGAGGCTTCAGTTCTACCAGCAGATCTCATTTCATTTGCTATCTTATTTGTCTCAACCCTGAGTGAAATATGCTTAATAGCGATATCGGTATGCGAATATGGTTAGAGATGTGCATACGGAACGTTTCCGCACGTTGGAATTTGCCCCAAAGAGGCGGAAAATCAGAGTAACTGAAAGCTGAACTATTCGAAAGACGTGGAATTTTTGTTAAAAAAATGGATCAGTTAGAGTATGAGTCTAGCCATTTGCAGGAGCCTGGAACCCATAAATGATGAGTGGAATTTTTTGTGAAATCTCAAAACAGTTGGAATGTCTGGACGTATCTTAAATGCTTTATATAGACCATTTATGATCTTTTTCAACAAATTCCTGCCAACACGGTTTAAAGCTAAATATAAAAGTTTTGTTTGAACAAATTAATAGCGTGAGTTGTTTACTTAAACTTGTGTTAAATAAAAATTGCGATCATTAGCTTGCAGGTAGATTGAAGTAACCATCGGGTGAGCCACGTACAATATAAATTGAACTCATCCCCTGACAAAAATTTACAGCAAAATTGCAATATATTTCACCCAAACCGAAATGCCGGTTTTTACTGCACATCTCATAAAACGGCCTAGAAAATCGCCCATGCTAGAAACTGACTAAATGATTAATATACATTTTTACCTTACAAATCCTGGTATATGGATTAGACACCGCACACCAAAATATCCTACATTGCATGTGTGTTGAATAACATGATGATTTTTTCAAGTTGCGTGTACACAGAAGCAGAACCTCTCAGTTGGCAAGTATGTGACATTTTAGAAGCAGGAGATGTCTGGTCAAATATAATCGTACCCGCCTTTATAGCATGGTTCATATCCATTAAAACAACTTATTACCATTAGTTAGCCTCTTTTTGATAATGAGGAATGCGTAATGCTCTTTCACTTGAAATTTTACAGACTGTACATGGAAAAACATAAAATTAAGAACAATGTTAACTCTGATTCCAAATTATTCGGGAAGAGCTCAGTCTTTTTTGAAATCTAAAGGCAATATTTTCTTCGGGTACAACTTTGAAGACGTAAATAGCTTATTCTTTCATAGAAAAAACATTTTTTAGCGTAGGTTTTTTGTTAAATCTTTTTGGATTTTTAGTTGTCAAAAACCTGAAGGGTAAAAGTAGACTACTCAAGTAGCTATTTTACAAATGTGGTAGTTGAATGCTGCACAAGTAAATATATGTATTCTGGCGTCAAGTAAGTAACCCAGGTGTATACTACATGATACTTAACATTTAAACCTTTAGAAAGCAAGTATTTTTTTAACCAAAAGCACATTTTACGAATGCGGATACTGTTTATGAAATATTGCATTCGCTCTTAGGAGCATTTCAAATATACACAGAACTGCTGGGGAGCTGGAAGCATTTGCTTTCAGAAACAATGTTGACTTAAAAAATGACTGAACAAATACTGTCCTGCCTGCTAAATGGACAAACCTACTAAATCACCCTTTGCTCATGAAAGGCATTTTAATTCACAATTTCCAATGCTTCCTGGTTTATTCGGGTGCATTCTTTAGCAAGTGCAAGAACAAAGAGATTACTGAGAAACATAATGCCAGGTAATTTGGCTCGAAATTTACTTGAACATAGAGAACTACACGAAAAGGTAATGTTAGGTAACCATAACTTCTGTGAGGGTAAATAAAGTAATTTTCGCAAAAGACTTTCTTGCCCTAGCTGAATAAATTTGGAGAATGCTAACTATCAGGCTGAAACAGACTACTGGTGAGGAAGAAGCCATAATAAAGTACGCACTTCCCTAAAGACTCAGCTATCATTTTTCAGAAACAAAGTCAACACGTTGCTGAAGCTACCTTAGTGTGTTGAAAGCGCATTTTTGCACAGAGGACCAAATTTCACGCCGACCCTTCCCTTTGGTGCTTTTAAAAGAAAACAGCTCATAAATCAAACCAACAGGGCGTGGTCCAACGTTAGTGTCCCATTAGCTAGTTTCTTTTAACTCATTGAGCCAGAAAACTAACATCAGAGGCAAAAATTTACCAGTTATCTCTTCATTGCGTTTACGAACCATCAAATAATCTTATTGACCTCTGAGTTGGAAAGGCGGCTTCAAAGGAATAGTCTGTCGCTTTGCCAATGCAAGAAAATGACGCAAGTTAGGGAAAAAAACGTAAAATGACAACCACTGACCAGTCACAAAAACAAGTCCCGAAAGTACTCGTAAAGGGGAGAATGGCGACGTAATGGAAGTGCCTTATCGAGGTTGAGGGAACCCTATAATTATCCTGCCATTACCTCTTTTAACGGTCTTTGGGGTAGTGCGTTTATTAAGTAGTGGGTTTTGGCGAACCAAAGAAAAGCATGTACAGTTTTTGAAGAAAAGTTGAAAGTTCGCATAAAAAAGTCGAGAGAGCCCAAAAGGCATGACACGCTTGCAAGGAAAATATTTTAAATTAAAACGACATTTTTGGTTTAAAACCACGCTTTAAGTTCCATATAATTTACCAGAACTTCGGAATTGATTTAAGCAAGCTATGTATCGGTGCAAACACATTTTTCCCTCATGAAATACTTCGCCCTGTATTAGATCTGAATTTTTCCAGTCATCTTCAAAGGCGTCGAGTTTCTTATTGGTACGAAAACTGTTATTTTGCTAAGTTGACTTTCCGGACCAGGAGGACCTCCTCATATGACAGTGCAGATTCTGTAAACGGAAGAGAGTGTAGAATTAGTATAAGCCCTTCAATGTTGTTAAATGACATTTTCCGCAGTAGTTATTTCAGACAACTCATCGACTACTGGTCTAGAGAATATCAAAATTACATTGAACGACAGCTTATCAAAGATGACATGTCAAAGTTATCCACTTGCCTAGACGTCCAGGGACCGTTTCAAGTTTCGGAATGATGACGTCATATTTTGGCAAAAGGAAAACTTTGTAAGTTTCCTGTTTCTATACTTTAAAAGGACGATTTGCAGCTGTAAATTCGACCTTCCCAAAATGGAAATTCCAAATAAAGCTGTGCCGAATCCGCAGAAAGTAGGTGTTTCGAGTGGGACTTTCAACATCATGTATTTCTATCCAGGGTCTGTGCTTCGTCAGCCCACAAGGAATCATAGCCATCGAAACCCCACATTAATGGCTGGCTTTGAAATTTCATCTGAATGTACCAGGAAACCAGTCATTCCGGGTCATCTATAAAGTACCAGCTAGACACTCCAAGTTCCTGTGCCCGTGGATACTTATGAGGGCAAAGGCAGTAAACAAAAGTCTAGCTTACCGAACCGTATGCATGCATAAGCGCTCATCCAGACCCTAAGGCTCCCTTGGCCGTCAATGAACCCAGGATGCGTGTTCACACCTGCCAATTTGCAGAACAACAACGAGACAGAGCCGTAACTAATAGTTAGATGCCTCCCTCACCCCTCACCCCCTCACCCCAACCTCCTCGCCTAATCCCCTGACAGAAATAGAAGTCTGAACGCCCTCAAACCTTCCCCCAACTAACTGTTTGTTGGTTGTTAAACCTCTGGCTAATCTACTCTCCCCTTTTATTATTGTATGGGCCCAACGAGGAATAATCGAAAACGTACGTTCACCAAGTGTGTCTTCTTGAATGTTTGCATGGGTATTATCACTGAATACCACTTAAACTTGGAACTTCAGGTAAGTCTGAGTAGAGGCTTTTTCTCTGCAAGACTCCGGCGAAAAAGGCTCTGTGGCTCCCAGGAAGTAGGGGAGAATAGAAATGCCTAAGTTTCAGGAAGGGTCCCACATCCCAACCCTAACAGTAAGTCTAGCCCAAACCTTAACCGAAAACCTACCCTAAATCCTAAGCCAAAACTTCATTCTAAACTTACCTGAGCTCTAACCCTAACCTTTACACAAATCAGTCGTCTACACTAACCTTAACCTCTCTGTTCTGTAGCTCGAAACCTAAGGTACTACGGGGTATTTTCATGTTCCTCCTGTCCCAGGGCTACGTAAATGATCCCGAGCAACTCTACAGGTTGTTCATGCATTTTGAGCCAATGTATATAATATAGATTACGGAGCAGGCACTCTAATTGCTGTAACGAAAATGTAAACACATAGGTGATGGAAACTTTTAAAAATGTTTATTGTAATACGTGCAACATAATATATGTACACTGATGGTTAATAGTCCACTAAATATGTACAATATGGGTTGTGGAATACGTTCAATCATGGGGTAGGCGGGTTTTCACGATGGGGGTTTGGAGTGGAGGTGGCTAGTCCTAGGTGGAATTCTAAAAATAGACAGTTATGTAATGTGAAAGCAAATCAGCTGACCATTAAAGGGTAATTCTGTGGCGTGCCTTTAAACCCTCTTGACGGCGGTGTCGAGGGACCTTTTTAGGCGCCGTATAAATGTGGCCTCCAAATCATAAAGGTTTAGACAACCGCCACCATTCCATTTAACGTAAATTTCTACATAGATCAAAATGTGATGTTATAACCCACCAGTAATAAGCTCATACAACTTCGATTCACATAATCTTCTTATCCTTTTCGTCCTTGGAAATTAAGTTCCAAGGCGATAGCGTCATTGAAAATTTAATAAAATATTCTTTTGAAGAAGTCATCAGAATTTCTGTCACCGAGGCATAGTAAGTAGGACTCCTAATTCAAAGTGTTAGTAAATGACGGTTACTAACCAGTTCCTTGCGGAATGATGGGTCTAGCAGCCGGGCATTCAATTTCTTAACCCAGCGTGGCTAGTAATGGGCTGCGTCACAGGATTAGACGGCAGCCCTGCTCGATCGGAGCTGTACTTGACCCGCCTGTGACCAGCTCTTGCCGGGAGAAGATGCGGCATAGCATGCGCATAATCCAGAGCTACCGCCTAGCTAGTGTGCGCATTTTTCGATTTAATGCGTGAAGGACTGTGAGGAGCTTATGGCAATCACAGGTCATATTAAATTACGGTCTTACCTGGGCGTTCGGGACACCTGCCTGTAGGCAAAGTGTCATTTGAAGACTCAGCCGCGGCATTCGTATTCGTTTCCTATTCCATATTATATTTTGAATAGGCAGCCTACCGGGGATAGGGGCGGTGTTTTATCCCATAAGTACAGCGAGTCCTCTTCCCTGCTTCGATGAGGCCTCCTTGACTGTCGTTGGTAGCTCATGCTAAAATCTACAACCGCACAGTAAGATAGAAGTTATGGGGTGTTAATCCTTAAGCTATTGCCACTTCATCCCTTCATTGAACGTTAACCTCTACCCTACGTGGGCTGTGCGGTTGTTGAGTTCTTGTGCAATGTTCCCCTAAGAGGAAGGGTGTGTTAGTTGCCTTAGGTCACGGGTCGATTAATTCTATTAACACATAGAAACTATCAAAAGGCAAGCAAGCATACTTACGAATAGATTCCGGTAAATCCTCAAAATGGAGAATTTTGCCCATAGTGGCGTTCTACACGTGCATCTCAGAGGAGCTAATAGGGTAGTCTAAGTAATCAAAAAGATCTGTGAACTCTACGTATACTATGCGAATACGTCCATCCTAAGTTACAAGAAAATTTTTAATACATACTATCTTTTTACCTACGGCAATGCATCCGTTGGCTAGTGAATTATCTACTCGAACCTGATAAGTTAGGATGCATTTAGATTGATCACACGGGTCACAGTTTCTAGGTAGTGGACCCCTATGATGCTTGCGAAGAAGCCTAGGCCGACGTGTATCCTTTGAAAGCCGAAGTAAGGAAAATGAGTAGAGAGCATCTTGTGCACTAAAAAATGTTGCAGCCTAACTTAGGCCGTCTCCTTCATGTGAAATATTTTAATAAAAAGACACATTCCACTTCCCATCAAGAATTGCCCTTGACTGTAAGCAATCCCTAGCTGACATCAAACTATACTTCAATAAATATCTTTGGCGTGGGACACTGGTAGCTAGGAAACCATGCATCTAGTGAGTGGACGAACACATTTTGGCACACCCACAAATATGTATCAGCTGACAACAGCAACCATTGGCTTGACCTGGTTTGCAGCCAGCTACACAGGAAGAACTGCGAAAGAGAATCATTGGACTGTCACATGTGTCCCTGCGGTTTTTGATTAGTCAAATGTTTAAAATATTATTAAATATCAGTACAACTATATCAATAGAAGGCGAATAGGTTCGTTGGGACAAAATAGAAAGCTCTTTTTGTAGATTTTCAACGCTGGCTCCCCAGGTTGTCGGCAGACTAGAGTAAATGTGCAGAAAACAATTAACCTTTCAAAAGTGCTTAACAATCGATAGTCATCTCTTGTTTGCGCAAATGAGCAGCCGCCGTGTGTATCAGTCTTTATTGATTGGTTGTCGTCACTTCCGTTTTTCCCAGAGATTTTTGTACACTAAATCTAACTCAATATGCCGATTTATGCAAGATGCATCGGAGTGCATGGCCTCATGAAACTCTCGCACTTTCTTTGAGGCGCAGGCTAAACGATGCAAGCTTTCTTCCGGTGAAAATTTGCCCTGTATCGAGTGTGAACGGCCGCTTGAGATAAATGATATTGTATAGATGATGTATCTATATGTTACAATATAAATCAATCAATATGTTCGAATGCACGAAACGCTCAAACTTCAACGACACAGGCCTAAAATTTTCGACCAGAGGACTCAACTAAGAATGACTGAAAGTCCTTTGAAGGAAGGTGCAGGCAAAGTCTTAAAGTAATATTGTGTTGACTAAAAACCGATTTTTAGGAAAAAATGTGCCAAGAAGGAAGAGGAATGACATATTAAATGAGAAATCTCAAATTTTTAGAAATATTATTTGCATGGTTACACTAAAAACGGAGAACATCAATCAACGCATGTTTTTAAACCGTGAAAGATCTTCTAAATAATTTTGGTTTACATTTTTCTTAAGACATGGTGCAATGTGTAATACCTCATCCACGTTCCTACCTAGCGTTTTTTTAGAAATTGAAAATCGGTTTACAGAAATTGCCTGTAGGGTTTTTTTATTCTAAGTGTCAGCAACGGGAGAGAGGATAATTTTATTCAATGTCCTCAGCGCAGAAACGTCACCGTAATGAGCGATTGCATAAGCTGACATGGCGAGTTGCTGATGAGTAACTAAAAAGTGTGAGTTCAGTTAGGAAATATGATCCCAAGCACGCAACGTTTTGTGTCTTACGGAGTAAAATTCGCCTGTGTTTTCTTACAAGAGCGAAGTCTACTGGGCTTCTAGCGCCATTTTGAATTTCAGTACCTTCTATGAGAGTTTTGGTATTATCAGTCAATATTTAAAAATAGGACTGATCAGGATGCTTTCAGCTAGTAAAGTGGCCAATAGAATGTGTAGTTAACTGCAGTTGACGACGGCAGGCGTATTTTTCGACTTTTTTAAGCATGAAACCTAATTGCTCGAATAGATAGACATCCGAGATAGGGGATCTCTAGAAGTTTTTGGATCTTTTAGAAGGGCTAATATTATGTGATTTGCATGTCTGAGGGTTTCGTGAATCCTCGTTGTTCCGACATCAGTTTCTTCCTACAATTGGTAACTTGGGATTTTTAGAGAGAGAGAGGAATACGCTTTATTTTGAAGTATCATTCAAAATTTTCACCGTGTTGATACAATTCTTTATATGCAGTAGAGGAAACGACATACATACCTATGCTTGGGCCAAGAGGTATGAAATTTGTAGAAAAAACAAAATTTGTTCACGTTATCCAAATAAAAGGAAAAGTTTTATTTAGCAAATTATGCACCTATATTGTCAGTAAATTTGTTCAATTTCAGAGGTGGTTTGTTTCATTCGATTATATAATACTTGATTTTCGAGTGTTATAGATGGCCAGTCGAAAAGCACTGTTGGAATTAAATTATTTTGACATTAAGTTATAAAAATTTGCGAATAAAAGGCAGGCAATGTGAAAAAGATCTGCCAAGCATGTGGATGAGGGAGTTTTGTAGTTCCGCAGTTTTGCCACCGTCATGTGTGCGGTGCGGGTTTAAAGTTGTCACGTAATAGAGAAGGCGTCCAGTGGTTAAGCAGTTTAGGCAGTTCTTCGCAAGTTTAAGATCATAAACTCCAGTTTATTACAGCCTAATTCTGCTGTGATCGATGAACCTGGTTTCATAAAATCATAATAGATCACACCTGCGCCAGGCCACCAAACACTCAAAATCAGCTAATTTTGAGGAATTTTGCGTTTTGGGCTGTGTTCTGCTTGTTTATTCTTGCAGAACTGCTAGATTGGATGGCTTTAGTTATTGTGCTGAATCCAGGTTTCATCAAACTTTAAATTCATTAAAAAATTAGAAATGATTTGACGAGAAAGCAAAATAATGTACGTTTTACAGCATTGGTCTTTCTGCTTTTCATTCAGTTCATGTGAAACCCACATATCCCAATTTTGCTTAAAGGACTTCCGCTATGTGAGCTGATATTGTTTGCTTGTGAACGCCTAAAATCAACGAAATTTTGCAGGCACTTTGAGATGGATCAAAATTATTTGTGAATTTAAGTTCGCCATTATCCACCTTAGATTCTAGCCTATTGCGTGGTTCGTTTGTGAGGTCAAAGTTACCAGAAGCTAATTTAATACAACCAACTCGACAAAACGTTTTTTCTGTATATTAATATTAGAGCAAAGTACAAAAATCAATATTCGAGCGCCCTGCTTTGATGTATATGCAAGTAGTAATTAATCTTTTCATGATTTCAAAAATTTTCCGATTTTTCTATCTGTAAACAAAAGAATAATGCAAGCAAGTTTTATCATATTTATAATGCAAAATGATTTTCCAATAAGCAAAAATTTTGGTGGAGTTTTAACAAAAACCAAACGATATCAAAATATAACATCAAAATTAAATTTTTTTTGTCAAAGTTGACCCAAAAGCATCGCTAAAATATTTCAAACTTGACGATAAAGTAAACGATTAATAGTTAGTATATGACCCGGGAGCCAGCTTATATTGATGGGCATTAACAGCGCAGTAAATCTGGAAACCATGATATGCAGCAAAGTTTATTACGGCAGCTGAACATAATCTGTCTGCCAAGATATATTTGGACCCCTTTTTGCCTGCGTTAGCTGAAGACAAGCTCAGCCATAAATTTCTATGTTTTTTATCATTGCGATCATCGTGATGGCTTCTAGTACCGAATCCATAACAACCTTTATATTTTTTGGCAAAACACATGCAGATTCCCTCAGAATCAAGGCATTTTTCTTAAAGAGTAGTGAGTTAGAGCAACTTCATAGCTTCCCTCACTATGTCGATACCCACCAACCGATCAAATCGCCTTCTTATTCCTACGCAGTAAGTCTAACATCACACGATCTCCAACGAAAAAGGTTTGCATTTTTAGAATATGAAGAAGCCTTAGCTACAATGGGAAAGAAGATGGTTGTTGACTGATCATAATTATGTGCCTCATTTAAAAAGGGCATCAAACGGCTGTATAACCCTACTAACAAGCGATGCATTATTTGACAACTTTACTGCAGAAGACGATAGATACGAAACGGTCATGATAGGGGTAGGACAGTTTTAAACGATGTAACAGAATGTTACTGCGTTTTGAAAAATAAAAATCACTTAAGTAAGGTTGCAGCCAAACCCCAAAATATTTTAATAATAGTAGAATGCCGTTTTTTGAATGAATTTCTTTCTGAGTTTGAACCGATAGAGTTTAACATTATTCCGAAATTTTGAAACATTTTTAAACCGACATTTACCCTTTTTTCAAGTATAAAATTTGATATTGAGGCAAGTTGCTACGCTAATGAAATAATAGTTTTTGTACACGTTTTTCTATAAAATATATTTGAAATTATAAAAAGTGAAAATCATTGAGAAACAAACATACTATTTACAGGAACCATGAAAAATTGCACCATCAACAAGCGAGTATGCTCGATCAAAAGCATCCATCCTGATGTGAATGGAAATATTTTGGGATTCGGCAGCAAGAAAATCAGGTAAGTAACCATACTGGAAGTAATTTGTTCAAATCTTAAAAACATGTTTCCAGAATTTTACTGGAAATTAAATGAGATAGGGAATCTACTGTAGATACCAACCTGACCATATCCCTTCGTAAGGGTTAGCATTCTTTGCCGGGCCATTAGGATTGCACACTATTCCCTTGCCTAAAAAGTACTAAAGAATGGTCACGCAAATATTAAGACGTGTCTCGGCCAATCGGTCCTTCTCCGCAGAAAACCCGTTTTTACTTGTACTTTGGCGGTGTATTGTTTGCAATGCCATCAAGAACAGCTGTAGCTCCAACAAATTAAAAATTAGTTAAAATAACAAATGCATTTACTTATCTTATATCGAGCATTGAACGAGGTGTATATTCAAATTGGAATTTGTAAAGCAGATAAATAATAAAAAAATTCACATACGCTCCATCATTATTGTACGTAGATTAATGTCCTTTTTGTAAGGAAACGCATACATTTACGCAAATATAATTTATGTTAATTAATGAGAGACCATCTTTTGAAAAGTTGAGAAACATGGATTTTCGCCTAAAAACAAACAAATGTTTCATAATAAACTTAATTCAAAAAATCATTTGCGCGAGAAATAAATGTCTATTTCAGATGCTTAGGTAATGAGTAAAATGTCCACTGTTTGACGTGTCTTGCCCATATTTATGGGCGTTACTCTAATGTGTAATCAGTATGAAAACTTGCTCTATGCAGGGGGTAGAAATTTTTCAGACCGCAAAAGTATAAATGAACGCAAGTTCTCAGAACCTAGAATGAAATTCCATATAACTGATATAAAAATTTACATTGTTTTAAAAGTACCCTCTCTAATGAAGGCATCATTCACTACTTAAGTGACGATGCCTGCTTAATGTAACTAACCACAAAGAAAACTAAAAAGTAAAAAGCAGATTTTATAAAGCTGTTGTAAAAATATGCTTTAGGAGAATTTACTACGTTAATTAATATTGAAAGCTGACGTAGAGCATATCCTATAAAGAAAATTTCAATTTACGGTACACTGTAAAAAAACATGCTATCAATCAAAAACAAGACTAAAAAGGTTGATGGAAGCCTTTATGTAGTTACAATCAAAAGAAATCGGTGGTCCTATTTATTTCAATACTGTTTTTGGCTATCAAGCTACAAAATTTTATTGGGCTAAGCCAATTTGTTCTACTGACAATAAAACAATGTTCATTTATCACCACACTTGAATTATTGGGCCTTGAAAACATCTGCAATTTTGACGAATTGAGTTTCGTTAAACTTTCCTTATCTGAATTTATGCCCTTCTCTGGAAAAACACCCGAACATACGCTGATAGTGTGTGTGCTACTTACTAGCCTAAGATATTGCCTAAATAGTGAGAGTGGGAACTATATCCTAATAACTAGAAAAATGCAGACATACTCCAAAATTGATTCATAATTCGTGCAAATATCCATGGTGTTCAGGGTGATGGCTAAAAATCAGACCTAAAAATGAATGAAATGTCTTCACAAATGGCATAAAAGTAAGTTTCATGCAACAGATCTTGGCTGCATAACCAATTAAGAACTCATGCTCTTTAATTTTTTATATTTTGTCGTTCTTCGCACAAATGAAAACGGGCTGCAAAATTACTTATCGTAAATAGAATAATTTTACATGGAAAATCACTTGAGTTCATATTCTGCATTGTGCAATTTTACAGTCTAACATAATTTATCTTCTTTAAGGGAAGTATAATGTAAACCTTTTAAGTTTACTGGGTTCAACCCACGTGGGATTCTGTGCGTGCGAATAAAAGCATTTTAAAAAGTACGCGTGCAATTCTCTCGTTTTACGGAATGCGTCATATAAGAAAATGAAAGAGCAGGAATTGGAAATATTATTTCATGCTGAATGCGTAGCTTTCCTATTTTTTTGAAAACCCTTACGCAAAGTATGTATGTAGAGGGGTCCGTAGAGGAAAATTTTTGAGTTCAAGACCGGCAACTGGCGGTTTCGTTTTCGAAAATTCATTTTCACACGAAGGCTGTGGCGTTTCACCCTACTTGCGTGCACCGATTTAAATAACAGTTAAATAAATACATGCGTGCATTTTACACTGATTGATAAAGCGCATTTATTTCGGGGACCCTCACTCTAATGTTTTTCTTCGTGTTAATTTCTAATGTATACAGATTCATGGCAAAAATAACCGAAATGGCAAATAAGCACACTTTCTTAAACCCTGGCATAAGAATTGAAATTTCATGTCTTCGACCTAGACAGAGCGTAATTAATGAAGCTATCACCCTATCTAAGTTCTGTTATTTTTCTTGGTGTCATTCACATGAGCTATGTCAGTAACGGGAGCTCTGAAAGATATTTAAATATTTGAAAGCCAAGGTAATGCAAATGATTTGAGAGCATCTTGTGCACTAAACAATGCTGCAGCCTAAATTAAGCCGTCTCCTTCAAGAAAAATATTTTATAAAAATTTTCGATTGCACGTGATTCAGGGGTATGCAATATTCGTTGCCTGTGAATAAAAATCATTCCCAAAAAGGGACTCAGGTTTTTCTCATGTAACCGGTAAAAATCCTACAAATAAATAAGGGAGAGGGAGATAATTAAGATGTTTTTCTTTTTAGATTGCGTAGAGTACCCATGTTTGAGAACTTGTTTAATAAGTTATAACCACGTTTATATTAATGAGAAACAGGTAATATGATATCTGTTTCTTCCTCGTATGAAAATACATAAAACCATAAATTAGTAGCTGGAAATCGCCAGGTTAAACAAACGTCTTATAATATTCATCAATCAAAAGTAGTGTTTTTGTTGTTCTGAGAAAAACAGAATGCATTGAAAACTAGATTTCCACCAAAGTAAAGAGTACGAAATTGCCTTAATAGCATTATAAATAAATGCTCAATTGACAGGAGCGGATAGATACATAGACCTACGATGGGAGGTTTTTGCTGGAAGTAGTTTCTTTTACTTAAATACTCAGACACTTGCCCGTGCTTAAGGGTACCGGTTTGGATTAATATGCATAAATTAAATATATGCATTTTGCATGGAAAAGTATAATACTTTTAAATCTTTGTGTAAGCATCGACGTACCTTACGTAAAAGGTAGCCTTTTTCAAAAACTAACTAAGATACTGGAAAAGTAAGCAATATTCAATGTCTTATATCTGCAATCACTGACTCCATGTTATAGGGCAAAGTTTAATCACGTTGGTGCGAATCAGTATTTTTTAAATAGGTAATTGATGCAGCCATCCAAATAGATGCTGATCAGGGTACACACGGGCACGTGTACAAGCGGTGAAAATGGAACTGTGCAGATTTCTAGGGATAAAAATTGCACCTTCCAAGGTCTGTTTCTGTCCAAAAGTCTTTGCGAAGCTTTCGTATCCTAGTCTTCCATCAACCATAATCGAGCTTACGTGGTTTGCGCAAGACAGCTTGATCTGGCTTCCTGTTAATCCTAGGATTGCAGACATTTGCATATCTCCATCCCACCAGCACAACAGCCTTTGTTCACATAATCGTATCAGGCTTTAGCGTATCAGGTTTTTTTTAAGCTGATCGGAAATATTCGCTGCGTTGTAATATCGTGGACACATGTGGGTTTTTTTATCGAAAATCTAATTGCCCCATCGTTTCTTGTCCACATCTACAATAATTACTAATGAATGGCCCGTGACCACGGATTTATTAGACCAAAGATCCTGTCTATTTCAAAGCTTTCAGTCGCTGAAGGGCGTGTCAGTATCCATCACGTTTAGACGTTCCAGTTAGCCCTTGTTGAGTTACCAGGTAAACCCGGGCTTATCGGGGTTTTTCATTCGACTAATGTTCAACGCAGGCTAATTTGGTGTAAATATATGCTGAAAACTCGATAAGCCAATACGAAGCCCATCGCTTCAAAGCTAGCAATCGATTCCTGTGTTTATGGATACAAGACATTCATAGAAGATGCCTCCTTGCTGGAGCTCGTACCACTTAACCCACCTTATTTACCTCACACGCTGTCTACTATTGAATTGGTTGTGATACTAGTAACCTGAGCTAGTCATATGCCCCTCAAGGACAGTAAATATGAACATATGCCGTCCGTGATGGCTACCGAGCTTGCAGCTCGGAACATGTACATTCATTTCCGCCGTGTTGACATTATTCTAAACTTTTACAGTGTACCATTGCTTTTCAGGTATTATTACGCTTCTTAAACAGTATCATGATTGAACTAAACGGTTAATCAACTACAGACCAACGAGAATTATGCTGTCAAACCAAAGGTGAGAGTATGAAAGTAAGGATGATCAAGGCATTGCCGTTGGATCTGTCAGGAGCGCATTTCATTCCGAAAGCGAGGAATCAAAAGACTAGGGTGCCGGAAGCACATATTATTAAATCGAACTAGCACATTCCTAACAACTCAGGTAAAAAAGTAAGCAACATGATTTCACTGCGGAAGAGGTCTGCTGTTTGTATCCGTCAGAGATTGCACCTCGGAAGACCATACAGGTTTCTTAATCTCACTATTTTATGAGGACAAATAAAAATAGTTTTTAGGTTGTCCTGCAATGCATCGACTTCTATCCCAAATTAAAGTAGTGTGAACACTTACGTCTGTTTATGTCGTTAATATACCCGAAAAGCCAACACGAAATACAGCTGGCCATTCCGCAGTCACCAAATTCCACCCCATCTATGACATTTTAAAGTCCGTACTGTTCATTTGTCTTTCATTTTGAGAGCCAAGTTGAACTCACCCGGGCAATACTTCTTGTATTTACGAAAATGCAATCCTGCTTTTATGCCTTCCATTTTCCTGAGTCCATTCCGACTGTGTTACTGCGTTACCAACCCCACCCTCAGCCTGTCGAAATCCCTTTTAACCTCCTTCTCGCCTGGCTTGAAATGTGGGTACCCACTGACAGGGGAAGATGGTTAATATGATGATGATGCCAACTTATGCTCTGCCTAGGGCGAATGCGGCACGCGAAAAAAATCTCGGCCGTTTCACCGTGACTGCACCCTCTTGTTATCGTCGTCGTCAGAGGTCACAGACCACGACCACGCCCGTCGGTAAAGCCGTCGTGCTCTCCGGTGGGAGATGACGAGGTGGTGAGACGAAAACTAGGCGGAGAGCAGGTCTCCCAACGCCGAGTAAGGGTGGCTTAGAGAAGACCCGGATTGAAGTCACCATCACCACCACCACCAACAAAACACGCTGAATCGCCGCATCTCCGCCCCTTGGGCCTATGCGCACGGCCGTGCGTGTGGGTGCGGAAGCGTGACCGTTGGGCGTAAACCGCTTTCTCATTCACCCTCACCAACCCATACACGCAGTAAATTCCCTGCTGTCCAATAATCCTGTGTGTTGTATGGTTGTATGACAGCGCCGCGATTTGTTTGCCTGTCCAAGGCGTTGTTATTTTTTTATGACAGAGGGAGGAGTTAAAAGCAATCAAATTGCCCCCGGGTTTAGTCGTTCTCGTTAGCCGACCCCGCCCAAAACACCGTTTCCCAACTCCGCCCTTCACGCTTTTCTCCTCCTCCTAGCACCCAGTAACTCTCGACGCCACAAGAGTGAACTTGGCACGGTGGCTTACCCAATGGAACATACTCGTTCTATGCCAGGGACGTGGTGGTTAGGCGGATTTTCAATCCACCCAGAAATCGGACCAGGCCTACCCACAAAGATTTAAGTCGCTCGAAACAAGCACCCTCTCTCACTCGAGGGCAATGGTGGTTGCAATATGCATAAATTATTGATATTTTATTTCAAAAATTTATAATGTTTAGAGATTTTAAGGCAAATTTAGGACATAGTAAGAAGACGTTTATAAAGTGTTTTATCTAGTGGTAAGCGTATAAATGTTAATCCGATAACCAGTAAAGCGTTACCAACTGAGGGGCATACAAACGAACCAAAGGAGGTTTAGCGTTTGTCTGCTATCTCCATCAATCTACCATTATTTGGTAGCAAACAAGCACAGAAAATTCTTTCGCATACACATTTTGTAGCAAATTACATTTTCTTTAAAGATAAAACTCAAGGAAAGTTTATCTTTCAAGCTGCGAAATTTATTTCTGATTTCCAAATAATTTGGAAGCCTACCTGCCGTTTCACTCGGGGTTCGGGGTTTTTGCATCTGCAAACTGAACCACTTTCTGTATAAGGCAGGGTTTCCGTTCCCCTATGCGATTTAAAGAGGCGCAATACAGTGATCATACAAATATTCAATGAATATGAAGTATAAATAAATGGATTGATACGACATTGAAAATCCATGGGAAAGTCATATTTTTAAGGTAGTACTAAATTAGTTCAATTTTGCTGGCAGTCAGAAAGACGCATTTGCTATAAATGAAGCCTCTTGGAATTAATCCGCAAATTTTCTGCTGAAGGATGACACTTCTAATTTAGAGGAATGCCGTCTACCAAAATTTGTTTCAATCTACTTTAATGATAGTGAGCCAAATATTTATTTGCTGTGGCATTAAGTAGGCCAGTAAGAAATTCACCTCTTTTCGAGAATCGCAAACCATTGTGGTCTATCTTGTGGCTGTAAAACAACTCTAAATGGCCGCCTCCACATTCCTAGAATATTCAGGTATCTGTAGCACAGTTGAATAACTAATCTGGCCCAACCGTAAAAGACTCGTCCATCTTGGTGGGATTTCGACCCCATGACAAGGCCAATGCATTAGCACAACCAACACTTATCATCCGAACAATGAGAACCCACCGTGAGGCAGGATTTTTATCAAACATGAGTCAACTTTCCCGCCCAGCCTACTGCAACCTGTGGAGTCCACCAATTCTGATAAAAAAGCAGACGAGCCAAAGCAGACTTCCATAAGTTACCAGACTGGAAACGCTCCAGGATGGCTGAATAATTGCGGCCTTAGTAGACTCAAATAATTTATTTGACTCAAGTTCAGTAACATCTTCCCAACATATTTGGAAAATTTCAGAAACGTAGGGACAATGAGCCTCCCGGGAAAGGTAGCTGCCATCTAGCGTTTCTAGTTTTGAAAACCAAAACGCTTACTCTTCGACTTGTGCGGAAATTCGGGACAAACTCATAAGTGCTTATAATTCCGTACGCATAACCCTCTTCATATTCACTTATGGAAGTTCGCATTTCAATGAAATACTTTAAAGCATTACAAGGCGAAATGCGACTTAGGCGGCTTCTGAAACGAAAAGAACTGCTAGAGTCAACTGGCTCTCGTGGGTCCTGTGAAGGTGATGCCCTGGGGCCGTTCAGGTGCCGACGAAGCCGATCGGGATCATACGGTAGCAGGTGTCTGATGAGCAAAGAGAGGATGAACATCAGCCTGGGAACCGATCGATCAGCTGGTCCTCCACTGACTTGCTCAACGTAGTCCTATCACGCATCAGATGATGTGACATGCCATTTAATCGGCTCCGAACCTTCAGCCTCCGCTATTTGGAATCCGCCGTAGTCTCTTAGTTCAAAGGCTATATGTCTTGAGGACGTAATTATTGACACGTAAAGTAGACTTGGTCCTTCGACAAATGGATCAAAGGTGAATAGCGTAAAGCATATGTGCCCGTTACTTAGCGGTTTCTTCATAAGTGGATCGCACTTTGATCCCATTCTGTCCGCCCACCAGCGAACGGACAAGCGACAAATATGCGGGTCCCATGAACAGCATTCGTTACTCCGATAAGAAATATTTGCTATACGGATAGTCACTGTGGCGATAAAGATAAATCCTAGTCTCCGAGTCTCAAACAGATTCTGATTATATCTGGAGGCTGCATATGTAAATACTCTAAGAAACTTTAAGAAAGCACCAATTTTTGACTTGGAGTGGAATGAATATAAGAGTCCGTATGAACAAATCACTAGTATTTTTTAAAAAGCGTTACTTTTTTACCACTTTCGAGTAAAGTAAGCATAAACTTCCGTTTCAGACACTAAATCCCTTTTCTGTCATACGTCCAACGAGCCCACGTATATAAAGGCAAAATTAGATGCTCTATTTCGTCTACTGTCCATCAAATACTGCACACACCCCCTTACAATGCATCAATAGCCTCCTCTTCATTGTCGAAACATTTAATTGAAGAAAGGTGAATATTGTTGGTAAAGACAAGGGAGGCTGGAATGGCCATTTCTGGATTATTAGCCTTCGTCAGCCTGTCATACCTGACCTCAGGTTGTGCATCACCCGAGGATCGAACCCGCAACCCGTTGTTCAGAAGTCCAACGCTCTAACCTTTGAGCCACGGGCTCGTTGAAAGTGTTTCCTATCAGACGGAGTCACACATAGCTAAACGGATTTTAATTAAATTGCTCCGCAGTTTTCAGTTATATTAAATCCTAATTTCTGAGGAGGTAGTTCCGTCAAACAATTGCACGGTTGGGAACATGACAAGGATAGAGACTGTATTACTAATACTGGTTGAGGTAAACTGGAATGGCTATTCTTCTCTTATTATCCAGCTGTAGCTAGCCATACCTAACCCTACGATTGCAAATTCTGAGCTTTGGACATGCTTTCTGATTGTTAAAAGTTCAATGCTCTAAACTACTGCGCCACGAGCTCGTTGCCATGTCCGTTACGATCACGTTTGTTGACTATGCTTAAAGGTCTCACCAATCACGTTACAAGAGCTGCCATAGTTAATAGACCCGAAGAAAACCCATTAGACAACCAGCCCGTAGCTCAGTGGGTAGAGCTCTGGACTTCTTATCAACAGAAAGTGGGTTTGAGCATCAGAGGCTGCAAACCTGTGGTGAGGCATGGCTGTTTGTTGATAGTTGCTAAGCCAGAAGTGATTATTCCAGTATTTCTTGTCTTTGCCAATGGTTGAATTCTTCATTAATTAGAAGTCGCTGTGTCTAAACGGGATAAAAAAGGTGACCCAAGGCAAAAGGGGCCAACTACCTTATGCGATCATAAATTTATTACTACTTTTGCCGCTACTTTTGGGAAATACTTCTATTGAAACGTCTGCTTTTTTCATTAGAATACCGTAGTAACAATGTAATAACAGTTCTCGGAAATGTTTTCTTATATGTTGCCATGAAAAATAATGAGGTAATTATTAAGTTCAGGTTCAATGGCCTCTCGCGCCCGGACAGGGCTGCTAAGCTGGAAATGGCTAAGACTACACTTAACAAATTTATCGACCGTTGTAAAAATTTCAGCTGCATTGAAAGGAAGACTTTTAGTGGGGAAAAACGGTTCGAACCCCTCGTTTTATAGAGGTTGTTCAGGATTGTATTCGTTGCAATCCAGTCCGCAGCATGAGGAAGATGGCTTTGGACCTTGAGGTGTCGGAGCACACGGTCAAGAATGTCGTGAAAAAGAGACTGAAGTCATTGACTGGAAAAAATTAAAGATATTTTAGGCTTCCTCGAGAAAGGACCCTACACGATGCTCTACTCTTCATGGCCACTCAGGTGTCCAACAGTCAAACAGATCGCTATATAAGCCACCGGAGGTCAAAGACGTACCTCAGAATGTTTAGTACAATTTTCATCCTGCCTCTGTGATTGTCTTTGGTTTGCTTGCATCAGACTTTAAAGTCATATCCCTATGTTCATCAAGACCAGGGTCAAATTAAAAACAGACTTATACCTGGATGTTCTTCAGAAGCATTTGAAGCCTTGGATAGATCCAAACTACTTTCCAGAAAACAATGTGGCCTTCTGGCCAAATGCTACGTATCGACATATGTCACGGAAGACACAGAAGTGGTTGGAAGACCAAATACCTTATTTCTGGCAGAAGGCTATGTGGCCACCATCCTCACCAGAATTGAATCCCCTCGACAACAGCATTTGGAAACGCCTCCAACGAACTTCACAATAGAATTAAGGCCCTGAAGGTCTCCATTGCTAGAGGTTGGAACAAGATGTCATCAAAGTACATCAGGACCACGTGTGCCAAGTTCAGACCGAGAATCGAAGAAGCCAGAGTTAAAGATGGTTCTCATATTCGATAGTTCCTTTCTCATATGAATTTTAAGTCTTTATGTTAAATGCATGTTTGCTCAAATTACTTGTTCTTGATCTTGGTCAGGCTGTGTTTTTGGATCACTGAAATGACGAAATTTACGGTCGCATACGGCATATTACCTGTGCAAGATAAATCAAATGTTTTATTATGTTATTACGAAGGCATCACATGCTGTTCATCGATTTTTTCGATGGACTTGGGCCACATTGTACCTGTCATAGGCAGCACTAAAAAGTACATAGATTGAATGCTCTGTAAAATGATATTTCACGCTTCTAACAATTGTATAATTACAATCGTTCTCTAAACCAGAGGACGATCTTTTTTAAGTACAAACATTGAAGACGTTCGTTGCTCTCAAGTGAGCTTAAAAATCAATATTATTATTTATATTTTTAGGGAAATATATTCGAGTTTAGAAGAATATCATAAACCAGTGTGAAAAGTATGCAACGTATATGTAGTTATTTTTACCGACTGTGATTTTTTTACTCGACTGAAGAAAGTTCTTTCAGAAGCTGGCATCTTCGCGTGATGGCATTATTTTCGATTAACGTGATATGCCTATTAGGATTCAAACACCACCCAATTCATTCTTTCTACTCGAAAACATATTTCATATGTTCGATTAAGATTCTCTTAGATTTGCCAGTCCCTGTAGGTGTTTTGGCAGATTTTTGTGGGTTAAGTTGAGACTATGAATCAGAGAAGTCATTGCATAATGGTTTTCATATTGAATAACTCATTTCTAATATGAATTTTGCATCTTTTATTTAAAATTCCTTTGTTTCTCTAGTAACTTGTTCTTAACATAAGTCAGGCTGTAATTCGAATCATTCAAATTACGAAGTAGGAGGTGCCATACGGTTATCAGTGAGCTCTCTCTAAAATGCTTACTAAAAACTGGAATAGTAAGAAGCGAAGCAGTATGAATGAGTTTAAAGAACTACTTAAGTTGGACTGGAGATTTACTTTTGAAATTGTTATGGAAATATGACAGGTACCTGCGAAGGAGTAGTAACTCAAAAATAAGCAAGCACGTGAGGACCCTTTGTTTACTATCTACACCTTACTATCTTAACCTTTTAGACAGGAAACTAAACACTCATACAAAATGGCAACAGGAGGGTACTCTGGTAGCTCCTGAGTGTTGACAGTCTCACAGCAACTACGCCCAGCAAACAGCTCTCAATTCAAAAACATGCAAGCGGCTGGGCAATTGGGTTGACACGCTGTCCATTATTTTGTCGCTTATGTGCAAAAGCGACAGTCGGAGAGGCTTCCTATGGAGAGCAGATTGACGTGCAGGATAGGGCCAGAGATTCTGAAGCCATGCAGAGAACTTCAAGGGAGTGCTTAGCGTTGAGAGCGTAACTAAGGGTGCTTAAAGCATGTACTTCACTATCCTGAAGTTCCTGGCCATAAAAGTCAAGCGAGGCAGGTCTTTAACGGGATTTCTATGGCATTTCGGGTAAATAACAGGGACATGCGTCGTGATTTTCCTGACTGCGCCTGGAATAATACGAAACTCTGTCGCCGTAGGACGTCTTTTCTCCGTAACACGATATCTTCGTCCGCCTCCTGCGAAAAACAAAACAGTTTATTTGCCCTGTAAAATTTTCATGTTAAGAATACAATTAATTAATTTCATTTCTGTAAAAAAACGAAAAGACTTGGAGTCAAAGTAAGTAACTGTGTTTTGGCATATAAAATTTCTAGTTCGGCAAGGTCATAGTTGGCACTGGTTTAGAGGTACTTCTAGGGACAAATTTCGACCGAAATATAAGCTACGTTCCACCTTCTACTTAAGACTTGCACTTAAAACGAACGTCTGGCTGCGTTTGCTCCTATAATTGTGAATTTCATACCGTCCCCATTAATTTAGGATACATTCGCCCTTATGAAAGCCACTTTGAGAAACAGTTAATGTATGGCGCGCGTAGACGGGTTGTTAATCTTTGGCATCAACTGTACGCACACCAAGTATTGACCTCATCTTGTCACCAGATCGTGGGGTTTTTATTGGACGGTGTCCTTCACCGCGATCGATCTGTAGTCTGCGTGTCGTGTCGTGTTGATAAGCTCTGTCGATGTTGACAAATCAATAACCAGTGCACTTATGGGAAAGTAATGAGTGTGCTTAGGAATAAAGCTACTCTGTGGGTTTGAATCCCTTCAATTTCTTAGCTCATACAACCATTACTATTCTAAAGAACATCAAATGTTTTGATCACATCTAGAGGCATATGGTAAAAAGAGAACAGTCGGGTAAAGGGTAAAACGATTTTTTCCAAACGATGAATTAACCGTTAAATTCTTTCACGGCCTATGCTGAGATCAATTTTTGTGGTAAGAATTAAAACGTTATATTTTGACAAAAGCAGAGTTAATGGATGACAGACTTCCAGTATGTTTGAGAACCTGCAAATTAACTTTCTTACCTATTTTGTCTGGTAAGGTCACATTTCGTACTTGTTATGAGCGTTTTTTGCGGATATGCACTGGCGGAAAGTTAAGCATTGTTCGCAAAACGTGTTTGTGACTTAATCTCAGAAAATGCAACACGTATGCTCTATTCGTGCCATGCACGTGTCACGTGGTTCACGTTGAAAAGCCCAGCACTTAGTGTCCGCCTGACCACTCAAACGAGCAGCACATTGGAAGAAGTCGGTGTGCCTATGAATAAAGACCAGGCTGTGGGTTTAAAAGCAAAGCAAATTACTCAGCCCATGCAGGACATTTTGGAGTAAACCTTTCAATTGATTTCGCGATGGTCGAACTATTGTTCAGGGCTATGTAGAACTGCATTGCCCGCTCAGTATTGTCGACGGGGACGTGTCTGTCGAAATTTCTCCACGTTTTCTATATCGTCTGGGAACAAAAAGTGGAGAGGTGAAAGCGTGCTGTTCTCTGTTGAGGGTTTAACGCCAGAGGGTTTCTTGAGCCCCTCGTTTCCATCCGCTTGCACTATGGGTCACGCTTTCTTAGACTCAATCTGTACATTCCCGTAATAGATTTTTGTCGCATCATGACTACTTTTCCTATGCAAGTTGGATAAGTTAGGCATTCTGGGTATAGCAAATATGACTTCTTTAAAAAAATGCTTCTAGAGTCAAGTTCTGGAATGAATTGTCTGTTCGCCCCACCCACAGGCAATTTTAATTCCTTTATTCTGCCAAAACGGCTTTGCCAAGAAGTCTTGCTTTATTAACTGATCTTTTCGGGTAATGGAAATTAAGTCCTTAGGTTGCTCAGAAATCGAACGTTTCTTATCATAGATTGATTTGCAAGTTTATGGATTGAGTAAGCAGAAAAACACGCTTAAATGGCAGAAAAATTAGGCATATGAAAGTCAGGCTGGCTAGCTGTACTCTGTTTTGGTGTAATCAAGGAATTTCTGCCGTATGTCTCAGGGAAGTTTATATTCCGAGTTCTACTGTTTTACCAAAGAAAAATCAGAAGTACTTGGCGTTATGACGTGATTTGCATTTTAATTATTACTCTCCATTTCATATAGAAAACTCAAACAGATTATTATCTTCACTTGCAGATTACATGTTTTGAATAACGCACGGTTTTAAAACCAATTGACAACTCAGAGGAAACACGGCTCACGATAAACAGTCAAAAGAAGGGCAGTTTCTGAAGTATTTTGTAGTTGAAAATAATAATAAAATAATATTCCTTCAGTAATGCCAATGGTAGGCGTCTTGCAGGGCTCTTAACCCGAAACCTAACAAATACGATTATATTTAATCAGCTTCGAATAAGCGAAAATCGTGAGTACTAAGGCTTTACCACATCTTGGAGCCACTTGCATGATCTTTGAAAATATCACATACAACGGCTCTTGGAGGGAACTGAGTCATTCATTAACCGCATATTACTTCGCCCTTTGTCTTTTCAACTCATTTGCATGGCTTCCCGTTTGAGGCCTAGTTCAGGGCACGTTGCTACGTTGGAGGGAGTAGTAAATTGGAAAAGTTGCAAACTGAGTATTCATGACAGGTGGCCTCACGCTAAATTCCTCGGGCACCTACTCAGCGCTTACTCTGGCCACGTTATGGATGAGATGTCGCGCTATGCTGCAGTACAGGTAAAAGAGCGGCTCTGATTGGCTCGATTCTCGAGATCGATCAGTAGCACTCATCATGGACAGAGGCTACACTCAGGTCGGATGGAATATATTGTTTAACTGCTTTCCAACCACAGCCGACGTATTGCATACCTAACTGTTGAACTTTCACAGTTTAGCTTGGATGGCAGTTTCTCTCTTATTAAAGTTAACATCCTGCTGGACACTTATCACTGGGAGCTCACAAGGTAGTGTGCCAAATCGTGCCAGCAGAGTATGCACACACAGGAAAAGGAACAAAAGGCATTTGGAGCTAAATAGCAATTACTGTTGCCAGAAAACGAAAAATTTTATGCTCCCTCCAGAATCAGAATATATATATTTCTGTCTGGTAATCTCAAGGAAGCATCATATGACCTCGAACAATGGCGGACAAGAGAGTGGTCGCTGAAGAGGAGTTGTAATCCAAAGAGTGATGATGCGCTGGTAGCGCTGTCCAGTTCATTTTGCCCGTCATTGGCTACATGGCCCATTATCTCGCATAGAGACCCAGATTGTAAAGAGCCCAAAGAATGCCGGTGATCGAATTGGAGTTAGGAACCTGACTTTGGGTCTCGAGTTGAAGCTCTAATCCTCAGAAGAGGAAAGCGGCTCGACCACTGATGACCAAAGATGGACAAAATTGATTTGCGCTGATGCATTCATTGTAGCGAACTCACGCTTTGTCTGGAGTGTTTAATTGCTATTTTGCTTGCTCTTGGCGCTAGAACGCACAAAGAGCAATTATAGCTCAGTACCAATTTAGGAATTGACGTGCACCTACCCCTGCCCTACTGAGGAAATGCCGTCATTGCAAAGCTCAGAATTACCTCCTGTTTCGATGTATGAAGCGCACCTTTCGGACACGCGGAGTCCGCCACTTCGAAGATCCCACGGGCGGCGGTTACTTGCCGCTGAGTCAAGGATTTTGACAATCGGACAATAGATGATCAATCCTCAGCGTGGCTTTTACTCGCCATCCAGGCTCCAGGCGGAGACGGTCGCTGCTGTCATTCTACGCTTTCTGATCAGATGCCTAGTCCAGAGTGCGGAAGGATTTATTCATCTCGATTCATATCTCTAATCGCGCACGTCCTGCACCCTAGCATGAAGAACCTGTGTGGCGTTTCGCAAGCTTGCGGTAGTAGCTTAAGCACCAGCGAAGCGCATAGGAACTTCAGGGAATTAGCAGTACTAAAAGGGCTTTTCACGTGCTCGCACATGCAAAGGATAGGACTTCGCAAAGAACACTCTGTGTCGGATTGGAAAAACTTCCACGGATCCACCAGTTAGCAGCTACTATGTAAAATGAGCGCGTGGCAGATCGACCTGGCAGAGGATCTGTGTAGATGGCGTGCGTGAGAGACACCTGGTGGATCTCCGTAGGCCGAGAGTAGGAAGGGGCATAGGCACTCCACTTGATGCGAGCCCAGCTGTCGAAGGGGTAGATGCGAGGGTGGTTTCGCTCCAACAGTCGTTTTCCGTATCCGAGAGGGTGCACAAATGGGGCGTCAACTGGTGCTTATCTTTCAGCTTCAATTTTCGATTGGGGTTTCTCCTTCCAGAGGAATTATGTTGTTCTTTTGCGCCTTGTTTCGTAGGGCTGGATTTCCATGTTGGTGAAGCGTAAAGCGGTCCATTTTTCTGATCAAAGGGCATAATTCTTTCTTGCGCCCTCTAGCTGGCACTGTACCTTACGTTAGATGTCCTTCCGATCGATAATCATCGTGCTTTTTAAATAAAGGGCCATGCGTAGCGACCCAGATTCCTGTTTCGCTTGCGCTACTTCTTCGAGCAAACATCTGGAAACTAGTAAGCATGCTGTGTTTACTTCGAATTAACGGACTAAAGTGAAAAATGCTATAAATATCTCACCTTTGCCAAGAATCCCCGTGGCTTGAGTTTAACGCATTAAAGTCAGATAGAGCGCGCCTTGAGTGGGAGCTATGGTGGTAAGCCTAGGCGTAGACTCACGCTGCACCAGCCACCTGCGCAAATTTCTGCATCAAAGATGGCTGGTCGGCTCGGACGGTGGACCGGTGTCTGGGTGAAGGAAGATAAAGAGTACGGTGGAGCTCTGAGGACTGCGCCCTTATCACACTCAGTGTATCTGTCTTACTATATGGGCGATCTGTTGCACTGTTAATTTACCAGGGGTCTGTTAAATATTGTGGCTTGAAGGGCTTCTGGCTGATGGGAAGACTCGATCTTCTTCACCGTGTTAGGTTTTCGATGGTTTCACTTCTTAATGTGGTCTCCCAAGATCCTGCCTAGTCAGTTGTACTTTGAACCACCCGTTTTTTGTTTGAAAACCTGGTCCGTGTACCAGCTGTAGCCCAGCACGCGTAGACCACCTGCTTAACCTCGTTAACCATCGTGCCCGATTTTGCTGTTGCTTTCTTCAAGCTGTTATGACACCGAGTTCAAGGAGTAGGGGGAGGGATGAGTGAGGTAGAGGCCGCAAGTTTTTCCTATCATCATTAAATTATTTACTCACATGTCACCATCTCTGCGCGCCATCTTTTCTGGTACGGCGGATATAATCGTTCGCAACCGTCTAGCTGTCAATTGCTAAGAAGACCAAAGGAGCGAGTGGTGAGGTGGATAAGGCTAATGAAGAATGTCCTGCCTTACGTCCCTTGGCTTATCAGTAGAAAGTTCTTAATGTTTTACCAGACGGATTAATAGTTCACTAAACAATGGGCATACTGTTTGGCTAACTTCTGCAGAACCCTGCCATCTTCAACATATTTGTTCCCTACTGGACATTTTTATGTATTCACTAAGTGTCAGAAGAATTGCTCCTCTGTGTTTTAATTTAGATGGTTCGTTAGCCAAACTTGCAGTTTTCTCGTTTCGAATTTGAGTACTTGTTAGAGATTTTTGTATTTCTGAGTTTAGATGCCCCATTAGAGTAGAAATACCCCATCCCCAAAATATGAATCTCTTCAGTTAACAATCTTCCGTTGATTAATTGACTCTGAGTTATAATTGGGTAGACAGAGGAACTTTGTCTAGAAAAAAAGGAAGGAATCAATTGGATACCCTCGGAAGTCTGTAGATCCGAATGCTAATATCATTACGACTGGCTTGTTGATACCAGCAAAGAAGTCCAGGCTACACCAGACATAAGTGAGTAACAGGACCGACGCAAATGAAGCCCCACTATTTCGGCGCCCAAGCGAAATGTGCCAGAGAGGCAAGATGAATGATATGGTTTTCAAGGCAGAGTAAGACAACGATAGACAAATCGGAACGAATGGAGTAACATCATTGCGACCAAGTCTCTTGATCAAGTGAGCCTGCATCGCTGTAGAGCCCGAAAGACTTGATAACAAAGTCGCAATTCTGACACATCCTCAGTCGTCCTTTTAAAGTGTTCGACGAGGCCATAACCAGATGCCTTCAAGCCCGAAGCCGATTCCTCACCTCTACAAAAGATCTTCAAAGCAATGTTTCAGATATCTGACGAAACACTCCTAGTGCTAGCTAAGTTCCAACAGAAATTGGCAAGCACGGTAGTCGCCGATTTTTAAACAGGTTGGCCTAACTGCATCAGAAGATGTGGAGAACGAATACATGCCACAAATCTCAAAAGCGTCATCCATTGGGAGCAAAAACGCATGCTGGAGACTCTTCTCATCCACCCGAAGAAAACGTCAGTTGCCTTAATCGCACTGGGGAACAGAGCATGGTTGTTGAAAATACAATAAAACCAGATGCGTGATCATTGCGGCTAGGTAACTCAAAGTGAATAGCAAAGGAATGCGGAATAAGTTCTTGCCAATATCCGCGTCAGGACGACTTAGTGAGATGGGTGAACAATGACATCATTGTTTGATGACGCACTTCAAAACTACAAGGCGTACTTTTTGGGGAACTAACGATGACGCCCATCCACTATGTCGGTAGACACCTCTTCAACGATATTGCAAATTGCAGCGAAAACCATCCTATCCATTTTCATTTTACTCGCGGACAATGTGGAACATTCTGCGGTTTCCCGACATTTCTGATTGATGACCGCTGTTATGTCGCTACAAGCGAAAATGCGAGTTAGCTAAAGAAGTTGCGAACAGTAAGTTGTTATCACTGGAAACAAGAACTTTAATCACTTAAAGTTTCGAATTCATGCTCCAACCCATCAACAGAGACAGCAGCAGAGAATTTAAACTTTGATGAAATATTTTCAGACCTCCCGTTACTGACTAGCTCATGTGAATGACACCAAAGAAAATAACAACGCACTTTAGATAGGGAGTGATACCTTCATTGGCTACGCCCTGTCTAGGTCAGTGCCATTTACCAGAAATTTCAATTCTTATGCCAGGGTTTAAGAAAGCGCTGTATACCGCCATTTCCTGGCTATTTTGCCAGCGAATCTGTAATACATTAGAAATTAACACGAAGAAACATTAGGAGTAGAGGCGTCTGAAATAAATGCGCTGTATGAATCGAGGTGTAAAATGCGCTACGTATTTGATTAAACTGCTATTTAAATCGGTGCTGCAGGTGAGGGTGAAACGCCACAGCCTTCGTGTGAAATGAATTTTTCGAAAAAAGGAATCGCCAGTCGCCGGTCTTGAACTCAAACATTTTCCCTCTACGGATACTTTTATTGGAAATGATAATAGCGGTATGCTTATTGCTGATTTAATTTAAATCAAATATTTCATGCCTTTTTGCTTTTCAGGGACAAAACAACACCACTAATTTATCAGTTTATTTGGTTAAACCTTCTTTAAAATTGCTAACTCTTTCACGCACTCACTTAAGGGATTCTAGTTACGCCTCATGCGCGTGGAAAACACAGATTGCTAAGATATTTCGAACACAAAATACATTTGCGTAAGGATTTTCGAAAACAGGGAAAGCCACGCCATCCACGTACATTACAACATTTCCTACCCTGCTCTTTTTATTTTCTTATATGACGCATTCCGCAAAACGAGAATCAAGTAACGCAGTACTTTACCGCTTCTTTATCGCTACGCTGCAGAACTCCACGCGGCTTGAACCCAGCAAGGCTTCACATCATACCTCCCTGCAGCCGACAAACCCAGCCAGGACCGCAAAACTGCACAATGCAGAATACATAGAACCCAAGTGATCTTTCCGCAAAATCATTCTATTTTCACGGACGCTGGACCCTGCAGCTGTTTTCACCTGCAGCGAAGAACCATCAAAACATCGCACCAAAACAGCACGAGTTCCATCGGTCATGCAGCTACGATCCGCCGCATGGAAACGCACTCTCTATGACATTTGAGAAGACATTTCATTCATTTTTAGGTCTGAGTTTAGCCATAAACCCTGAACACCATGGATATTTGACCGAATTATGAATCAATTTTGGAATATGTCTGCATTTTTCTAGTTATTGGGAGATAGTTCCCAACCTCACTATTTAGGCAATATCTTATGCTAGTAAGTAGCACACAACCTATCAGCGTATGGTCGGGTGTTTTTCCAGAAGGCATAAATTCAGATAAGGAGAGAGAAGTTTAACGAAACTCACTGTCAACATTGCAGATGTTTTTCAAGGCCCACAATTCAGAGTGTGGTGATAAGTGAAACATTATTTTATTGTCAGTAGAACAAATTGGCTTTAGCCCAATAAAAGGGTGTAGCTTGATATCCAGCAGTATTGAGAATAAACAGGACCACCGATTTCTTTTTGATTGTAACTACATAAAGGCTTCCATCAACCTTTTAGTCTTGTTTTATGGATTGATAGCATGCTGCAGTGTACCGTAAATTGGAAATTTTCATCTATAGGATATGCTCTACGTCAGCTTTTCAATAGTAATTAACGTAGTAAATTCTCCTAAAAGCATATCTTTGTACAACAGCTTTGATAAATCTGCTTTTTACTTTTATAGTTTCCTTTGTGGTTAGTTACATTAAGCAGGCATCGTCACTTAAGTAGTGAATGATGCCTTCATTAGAGAGGATACTTTTAAAACAATGTAAATTTTTATATCAGTTATATGGAATTTCATTCTAGGTTCTGAGAACTTGCGTTCATTTGTACTTTGCGGTCTGAAAAATTTCTCTACCCCTGCATAGAGCAAGTTTTCATACTGATTACACATTGGGAGTAACGCCCAAAAATATGGGCAAGACACGTCAAACAGTGGACATTTTACTCATTACCTAAGCATCTGAAATAGACATTTATTTCTCGCGCAAAGGATTTTTTGAATTAAGTTTATTATGAAAAATTTGTTTGTTTTTAAGGCGAAAATCCATGTTTCTCAACTTTTCAAAAGATGGTCTCTCATTAATTGACATAAATTATATTTGCGTAAATGTATGCGTTTCCCTACAAAAAGGACTTTAATCTGCGTACAATAATGATGGAGCGTATGTAAATTTTTGTATTATTTATCTGCTTTACAAATTCCAATTTGAATATACACCTCGTTCAATGCTCGATATAAGATTAGTAAATGCATTTGTAATTTTTAAAACTAATTTTTAATTTTTTGGAGCTACAGATATTCTTGATGGCAATGCAAATAATACACCGCCAAAGTGCAAGTAAAAACGGGTTTTCTGCGGAGGACGATTGAGACACGTCTTAATATTTGCGTGACCCTTCTTTAGTACTTTTTAGGCAAGGGAATAGTGTGCAATCCTAATTACCCGGCAAAGAATGCTAACCATTACGAAGGGATATGGTCAGGTTGGTATCTTCAGTAGATTCCCTATCTCATTAAATTTCCATTAAAATTCTGAAATATGTTTTAGATTTGAACAAATTACTTCAGTATGGTAACTTTACCTGATTTTCTTGCTGCCGAATCCCAAAATATTTCATTCACGTCAGGATGGATGCTTTTGATCGAGTATTTTTTTACTGCTTGTTGATGGTGCAATTTTCAAAAAATGGTTCCTTAAATAGTATGTATGTTTCTCAATGATTTTTCACTTTTTTTATAATTTCAAATAATTTTATAGAAAACGTGTACAAAACTATTATTTCTTATACACGTTGGGCAGCAACTTGCCCTCAATATCAAATTTTATACTTGAAAAAGGGTAAATGTCGGTTTAAAATGTTTCAAAATTTCGGAATAATGCTGAACTCTATCGGTTCAAACTCAGAAAGAAATTCATTCAAAAACCGGCATTCTACCATTTCTAAAATATTTTTGGGGTTTGGCTGCAACCTTACTTAAGTGATTTTATTTTCAAACGCAGTAACATTCTGTTACGTCGCTTTTAAACTGTCCTACCCCATCACGACCGTTTCCGTATCTATCGCCTTTTTCTGCAGTAAAGTTGTCAAATAATGCATCGCTTGTTAGTAGGGCTTATACAGCCGTTTTGATGCCCCTTTTTAAATGAGGCACATAATTATGCTCAGTCTACAACCATCTTCTTTCCCATTGTAGCTAAAGGCTTCTTCATATTCTAAAAATGCAAACCTTTTTTTCGTTGGAGGTCGTGGATGTTAGACTTACTGCGTAGGAATAAGAAGGCGATTTGATCGGTTGGTGGGTATCGACATAGTGAGGGAAGCTATGAAGTTGCTCTAACTCAATTACCCTTAAGAAAAATGCCTTGATTCTGAAGGAATCTGCAAGTGTTTTTGCCAAAAATATAAAGGTTGTTCTGGATTCGGTACTAGAAGCCATCACGATGATCGCAATGATAAAAACATAGAAATTTTATGGCTGAGCTTGTCTTCAGCTAACGCAGGCAAAAAAGGAGGGTCCAAATATATCTTGGCAGACAGATTATGTTCAGCTGCCGTATAAAGCTTTGCTGCATATCATGGTTTCCAGATTTACTGCGCTCTTAATGCCCATCAATATAAGCTGGCTCCCGGGTCATACACTCTACTATTAATCTTTTACTTTATCGTCAAGTATGAAATATTTAGCGTGCTTTTGGGCTCAACTTTGACAAATAATTTTTATTTTGATGTTATATTTTGATATCGTTTGGTTTTTGTTAAAACTCCATCAAACTTTTGCTTATTGGAAATTCATTTTGCATTATAAATATGATAAAACTTGCTTGCATTATTCTTGTTTAAAGATAGAAAATCGGAAAATTTTGAAATCATGAAAAGATTAATTACTACTTGCATACATCAAAGCAGGGCAGCTCGGAATATTGATTTTGTACTTTGCTCTAATATTAATACATGCAGAAAAACGTCGTCGAGTTGGTTGTATTAAATTAGCTTCTGGTAACTTTGACCTCACAAACGAACCACGCAATAGGCTAGAATCTAAGGTGGATAATGGCGAACTTCAATTCACAAATAATTCTGATCCATCTCAAAGTGCATGCAAATTTTCGTTGATTTTAGGCGTTCACAAGCAAAACAATATCAGCTCACATAGCGGAAAGTCCGTAAAGCAAGGGGGATATGGGTTTCACGAA
The DNA here is from genome assembly GCA_017591395.1 of Schistocephalus solidus. Classification (NCBI taxonomy): domain Eukaryota; kingdom Metazoa; phylum Platyhelminthes; class Cestoda; order Diphyllobothriidea; family Diphyllobothriidae; genus Schistocephalus; species Schistocephalus solidus. The sequence continues at coordinate 21,708 of WEDG01014259.1, read as the reverse complement.
CTGAAAAGCAGAAACCATCAATGTTGTAAAACGTACATTATTTTGCTTTCTCGTCAAAACATTTCTAATTTTTAATGAATTTAAAAGTTTGACGAAACCTGATTCAGCACAAATAACCAAAGACATCTAATCTAGCAGTTCTGCAAGAATAAACAAGCAGAACACAGCCCAAAACGCAAAATTCCTCAAAATTAGCTGATTTTGAGTGTTTGGTGGCCTGGCGCAGGTGTGATCTATTATGATTTTATGAAACCAGGTTCATCGATCACAGCAGAATTAGGCTGTAATAAACTGGAGTTTATGATCTAAAACTTGCGAAGAACTGCCTAAACTGCTTAACCACTGGACGCCTTCTCTATTACGTGATAACTTTAAACCCTCACCGCACACATGACGGTGGCAAAAACTGCTGGAACTACAAAACTCCCTCATCCACATGCTTGGCAGATCTTTTTCACACTGCCTGCCTTTTTATTCGCAAATTTTTATAACTTTCATGTCAAAAATAATTTAATTCCAAAAGTGATTTTCGACTGGCCATCTATAACCCTCGAAAAATCAAGTATTATATAATCGGATGGAAACAAACCACCTCTGAAATTGAACAAATTTACTGACAATATAGGTGCATAATTTGCTAAATAAAAACTATTCCCTTTTATTTTGGGAAAAACGTGAGTGAATTTTGTTTTTCTACAAATTGTATACCTGTCAACCCAAGAATAGGTTTGTATGTCGTTTCGTCTACTGCATATAAAAATTGAATCAACACGGTAATCCCAAGTTACCAATAGTAGGAAGAAACTGCTGTCGGAACAGCGAGGATCGAAGACCATCGACATGCGAATCACATAATATTAGCCCTTTTAAAACGATCCAAAAACTTCTAGAGACCCCTCATCTTGATGTCTATCTTTCCAGCAATAAGGTTTCATACTTAAAAAGTCAAAAATATACGCCTGCCGTCGTCAATTGCAGTACACTACACGTTCTATTGGTCACTTTACTGAGCTGAAGCATCCTGATCAGTCCTATTTTTGAAATTGTGACTGATAATACCAAAACTCTCATAGAAGGTACTGAAATTCAAAATGGCGCTAGAAGCTCCAGTAGACTTCTGCTCTTGTAAGAAAACACAGGCGAATTTTACTCTGTAAGACACAAAACGTTGCGTGCCTGGGATCATATTTGCTCACTGGACTCACACTTTTTCAGTCACTCATCAGCAACTCGCCATGTCAGCTTATGCAATCGCTCATTACTGTGACCTTTCTGCACTGAGGACATTGAATAAAAATTATCTTCTTCCCGTTGCTGACATCTTAAAAGGAAAAAAACGCTTCAGGCAAATTTCTGTAAACCAATTTTTCAATTTCTAAAAACGCTAGGCAGCAACGTGGATGAAATACACTACACGTTGCACCGTCTCCTAAGAAAATATGTAAACCAAAAATTATTTAGAAGGACTTTTGATGGTTGAAATACATGTGTTGATTTATGTATCCGTTTCTTTAGTGTTACCATTAAGATAATATTTCTCGAACATGACCCTCCCTCATTTTAATATGTCATTCCTCTTCCTTCTTGGCACATTTTGTCCTAAAAATTGGTTTTTAATCAGCACATGATTACTTTAATGATCGACAGTCATTTCAAGTTTAGCCTTCTGGTCGTACAATTTTAGGCCTGTGTCGTTGTAGTTGGAGTGTTCCGATCTTTCGAGCATATTGATTGATTTATGTTAAAACATACTACATCCTCTGCACAACATTATCTATCCCAAGTGGCCGTACACACCTCGATGCAGGGCACATTTTCACCTGGGACAAAGCTTTTGGATCGTCGGGGCCTGCACCTCCAAAGAAAGGGCGAGTTTTCGTGAGGCCATGCACTCCAATGCATCATGCATAAATCGGCATATTGATTTAGATGCCGTGACAAAAATCTCGGAAAAATGGAAGGGACGACAACCAATCAATAAAGACTGACACACACGGCTGCCGTTCATTGGCTCAAACACGAAATGAGTATCGAGGGTTTGAAGGCTTTTACATGTAAATTGCTGCACATGTATTATTTTTCTGCTGACAAAGTGGGAAACCAGCGTTGAAAATCGACAAAAAGAGCTTTTTATTTTTGTCCCAAAAGAACCTATTCGCCTTCTATTTATATAGTTGTACTTGATATGTACTAATATTATGACAATTTTTGACTACTCAAATACTGCAGGAACATATGCGACAGCCCAATGATTCTCTTTCATCAGTTTTTGCGGAGCCAGCTTCGGGAGTTTAAGAAGGAAATAGGAGGCATTTGTTGGGACCGCAAACCAGGTCAACCCAATGAGTGCTGTTGTCATGTGATACATTTTCGGGTGTGCAAAATGTGTTCGTCCACTCACTAGATGCATGGTTTCCAGTTACCAGTGTCCCACGCCAAACGACACTAATTCAAGTATAGTTTGATGTCAGATAGGGATTGCTTACAGACAAAGGCAATCCTTGATGGATGCGGAAATGCCGTCTTTTTCTGCAGCAGAACTTTATTAAACCAAGTCTGTCAAAAGCAGGGTCTTGGCTGTCGGCTGAAGTCCACCGATATTTTGTCCCGAGCTTCCAATACAACTGTAGGAACGTTGCCCTTTGCATGCTGTTTGGCAATATCCCAATTTGACCTTTTTACTTTATTCCCGTTTCCTGACCCTCAACACGTGCACCCTCAGCAGACCGTAACGTAACAAACCTCAACCTTTCACGCTAAACGTGAATTATAAGTCTTCCCACCACGATCATTTGGCATCTTTGATGATGACTATCTTTTGCTTCCCTCAGTGATCTGGACAGTCATACCGTAGAATTCACTCCGACAAAGCGAAATACGATAGAAGGAAACCAGTCTCGAACACATGGTCCAAACTCCATTTAATACCTGCAGCTCGGCCTTTAAAGCGCACTTTTCGTTGGACGGAAGAACCACCGATGCGCGTATATGCCAATGGGCTCTCTGGATCTCCGGACCGGCGTAGCTGAGGTGGTCTTTGACACGATTGTAATCACTGGTCTTGCAACACTCACAGATCGAAATTCTTTTGGGCTGAGTTTGTGGATGAAACCTTCTGTCATCATTAGCTGAAAGTGGATGAGATGCTGGCACTGCAGAAAACCAATCAAACGTGCGTCTTCGGACATCTAATTTCGCGATAAAGTAGGAGAAGAACCATGAAGCTCAGCCACCTCTTTATGTCCTCGTCTCCACAAACAGTGGCATTGCACAAAACCAAAGTACTCAAGGAATGCACACGTCGCGAGTACTCGATTTGTGCCGCGAACCGCCCAATCAGTTGCAAAACACAGCTGCATAGGAGCGCTTATATTGACCCGTTGCGGTTCACCGCAGTGAGTGAGCAGGTTACAGAGTCTCCTGACAGCAAAACCCTTCTGATGCGGGCGCTCAGAGCAGCGCGGGATACCCACGCAACTCTGCCAACCACGGCTACGCAACCAACGCGAGGGAGCGAACCACATTTTCATGAGCAAATTTCTTTGTATCGATCACCACCGTACCGCTCCAGGGACACATGTCGGTTAGCCAGTCACGCCTCACGCCACTTGGAGATGAAGGTGCACACCAACTGCCAGAATCAACTAGAAGACGCAATAAGGACGCCGAAAAACCGTTGCCACGGCAGGAAAAGTCTGGATTCAACGAATCTGGCGCAGGTCGCGTACAATTTACGCTGAGAGACTATACGACACTCGGATGGCCGAACATGTGGCAACAGTATAGAGGAAGGATGCAATTTTAAGATGGTGCGGCTCAGGCGATGGTACTCAGCCACACCTTCGCAAGGAATGACAAACCGAGTGGACCGGGAACTGTTTGAGCCTTACTCCTCTGGCCCGCAGTTGATTAGTAAGCGCAATAAACTCGTGTGCAGCATTACATAGCCAGGCGAGAGAAATGGGTTACCTAAAGATTCCGGTGACAGTGAGTCATACTGTCGAATCATTATCACGCTAAGAATCGAAAACGGTAATGAACTCTGACAATTAACGTGGACGCGGGCTAACGAACAAGCGTCGCGTAATGTAGGGCGCCACCAACGATGGATGCAGGATCTGCTCATTAGTGATTAGCCGCCTGGATACCTGGCAAACCACGTCTTTATAACATACTGCGTGCTCCTGCAGCGCTCACCAATCTCATCAAGTGGACTCTTTCTGCGTGATGGGTTCCGAGCGAAAATCCGAAACTTCGGGCCACAACCACTCATAGTCCCAGCGGTCGTATCGTTTAGCGTAAAATTGTAGCGATATTGCTTCAATCAATTAGCTGCTCATTGTCCATTAACTCTAATTAACACACTATAACGAGGCATAAGGAAGTAAAAATACGATTTTATAAAGACTGGTCTCACGCTATAGTTCTATGACGCGACGTGGCTTTATTGTTACTTTACTGCAAAATAAACAATAAGTGTTCGGATAGAACAGAATTTTATTGATTCTGACGTCACAGCTTTGCATGAGCATGCATGGTGAACTTTAACTTTGGATAGATCGATTGTCTGAATTTGACCTCAATGGGCCCTCTCACTGATAGTAAAATATGTCTTTCATGTCCAAAAGTCAAAATCTAATGCACGCAGAACCTTTCCTCAACAGACCAGCAACGGTGACTCAGTAAAACCCAAACAAAGACAAAACCATCTTGATATTTCTAAAGAAGCCTCATGATTCACAGTTTCCCATCTAAAAATAACTATACAAATCATTATAATATTTTAGTTTATTTTCTGTGACGAATCGACGACGATTTTCATTCCACCGCTTTATCAAAAAGGAGGCAACCATCAACTCCAACAATATTCAACTGTGCATTCAACTCTCTGCAATTTAAAAACTTAATACGCTTCTGGCTACATCTGCACGAACAATGGCAGCTCTTTAAGCTAAAGGTATGTGGTGATTGCCGTCCCAAAGAATAATAAGTCTCGATCATAATATTGAGATTTCACAAAGGCAATGTCTTCCATCCTTTGAAAATGACCGACTAGAAATTGAGCCTGATGACCTTTCATTAATCAGCGAAGGCCTCTCGAAGATCCTGCAGAAACATTTTTAGGAACGGTGAAACTTTCACTTTGAAAGCATCGCGATCTTTTATGCACCATGCCAAAACCTGCAAGGTAATCCTATCAACATCAGGGCTTTTTCCTCATTTTCAGATTCACTAAATTGCTCAAAGATGTATCTTAGTGCAATCATTTAAAGTGCATCGCATTTTAAAAGTGTTTTTCACATCAAGTGTTCAACACCACTGCGTTTAACTTTTAAATCCGATGCAACAAAACACATGGAATCAGTCGGGATACAAAATTTCTACTTTTAATTAAGAAAATGCAGTTTCTGAAATTTTCTGAATACACCTAGATTCCTAGCTCATATAATGTCAACCGAAAATCAGTTGTTTTCGAATAAAAGAACCAACTTAAGTAGTGTGATATTGATTACTATCGTGCAGCTTTGCAGACTCCAAGATATTTCAGTCATGTTGATGCCAGCTTTTGAAAGAGCATCTTTCTGATTGCCCGTAAAAGTCAACTTTGCGTAAAATCGGCTAGTTATATAGTATGCTTCTATCTCATTGATAATCGATTCTCATATTAATTCAAATATATCCTACAGCAAAACGTCACAGAAATATTCTTTTCGTGTATTCGTTCGGTCGCAAAACTACATCTTTCAAAGTTTACACTTTAAGAAAGAGTATCATTTCGGTTTCAAAAATGTTCCTTTTATTGCTGAATAAGTTTAAAACTGCCGGTCTTTAAACTTGAATTCAAGGTTTCTCACCCGCATGCTGTATAAGTTCTGTGTAAGGAAAATCACACATTTCTCTACATAATGAAGAAGTCACATTGTTCTCATAACGCACTATAATGGATTTGGATTATTTTTCATACATTATAATCGAAAGCAATAAATTAACGGATTCGATTTAGTATACATAAATATTCCACGGTCTTTATATATCTGATAATTCGAATTTTGCAAACCGAAAAATGCCCTTTTCTTCAAGTTTAAAGTCAAAAAGACGTACCTTGTTACCAAACGAATACAGGAACTAATTGTTTTGTGCATGCTGTCTATAAAGATATACTTGAGTAAATATGAGCACCGATAATCAATGAGAAAAACGCATACTCACTTAAGTAGCTGTTTTTACAGAGTTTACGTTATACGGAGATTCAGAAAGATGCTCTCCTAAAAGCCGGAATCAAAACAGGACTGAAATATCTTGGAATTAAGCTGCACGATAATCAATAGAAAAAGCCAACTTAAATAATTCATTTGAATCGAAATAACATTTCAGATTTTCGGTTTACATTTCCTGAGATATGAATGCAACCGTACGCGTAATATATTTAAAAGAATTTAACTTTGCGGAACATTTTACTAGTAGAAGGCATGGAAATTCCGTTTTACCACGAATTATCTATCAAATGCCTCCCGTGCTTGAAAATAGTGCGTAGGTCGGCCGTCTACCTAGGTTCGTCATTGGGCTGCACACGAGGCTTTATTGAAATTTCGTAGTTTTACCAGGACTCTGTGTAGCCTGCAGTTAGAAAGTCATCCGGACCCCAAACGGCCTTTGGACCTTCATGTTTTCGAACCACCAAACGACGATCAACGCTATAGGTTCGGACAATAACAAGTGAGCTGAGAGGATACATCGTTCCGGTGGAACTACTGCGCATCGTCAACCAAACGCCATGCCCAAGAGTGAGGTGAAAATAACACATAAGAATCCAGGGAACTGAAGAAGCTTTATTTTATCATTAGTCAGAATGCGTGGACAAGGAAGGTGAAATTGCTCATATTTGAATTTCCAACGAGGGTGTTCACAAGAATAAGAGGTTTCTGCAAGGTCATCGTAGAAAGACTGGCGCATGACTGGAAACAGACTAGCACAATCCTTTGCACAAAGTTTCCTGATTTTGAGAAAGATTGCCCTCCTGCAAAAAGTACTACTTACGCTTTAGTGTCTTGAAATGCTTGTTAGCATACTCGTTGCTTCCAGGTCATTTGCAGTGCATCAAAGACCACTTCCGTAGAAAACGGCATACGGAAACAAAACCAAAGCAAACTTACAGACTCACTGCCTAATTGTGTTCGCGTCTCCTTCTACTGGTATAGGGTTGAGTCATGCTTTCAAGCTTAAACGAAAACAGTGCAGTGCACTTTAGTAAATCAAATAGTCTGCTTAGAATGTTCTACCTTAGCCATACGCTTCCCATGACAGTTCACGGGTTAAAAGCCATGTCATTTATTTAAAAAAATTGCAGTAATTAGATAGCATACAAAAGGTTGTGGGTCTTTTGCGCATATTCCTATGGCATAGCCTTTTGGCCTCGCAAGATTTCTACGTGACTCACCTGGTACCCGAAGCTTTTCTGACTTAGTTGGCAGACGAAAATAACCAATACATCTATTCATGGAGGCTGACTAATCCGAGCATTACCGACCACTTTTGTGATAGTTGATGCCATGTTCTTCTTATGCCTCCAAAGCAGCTATCGCACGACTGAAAACAAACCGTCTCTTTGCACTCTTATTACCATATCAAATCGAGGGCGTTTCTCCGTCTTCCAAAAATAACGTGGATATGTTCGCCTCATACCGCCCAGTCGCTTATATGGATGGAAAGAGACCGATTTTCTTGTCATTCCCTCTGCTAATGGCCACATTGCCGAGGTAAAGTGGGCGGTGGGTTAAATAACCGCACGAAATCGGCCACATTCGCTCGGTTTTGCTTTGGCTGGCTACGGGTTCGTGTGCAATGTTCGGCATTCCTGGAAAGCATTTACGCACCCAGCGCTAGTATCTTTCAACCAAACATAACAGCAGGGTTCCGGTGCTAGCATAGCAGTTTAGCGCTTCCTCTTCCTGTCCCACGACTTGAAATTCTGCCAGTGCGAACGCATATTGTGGCTGCGACAGAACAGATGGCACGTTAATCAAGCTCATTTCAAACATGTAATGCCAACGAGTGCTGCAGGCTACACTTCTAAAGCACTTCCTCTCTATCGGGGTAGTGCGCTTTTCGCGCCTTCCTTTCCATTCAGCTAGGGGCCACCTCGTCGTCTCCTACCGAAGACCTCTTTAGGGCTGGGCTTACATGCCAACGTCGACTTTCGACCTTTGGTGACAAAGAACGCTGTCTGCAACGTCGCTTTACTATTTCGCTGAAATCTATGAAACATTTATCTGATAGGGTTCGAAAGAGATTTTAACTCGCGAGTGCCGCTATAGGTGAAATTTTAACAATTTATTAGTATGGAGCGTGACACTGAGTGCGCAGTCTTTGACGTACCAATTTGTTGGCTATTTTGCATGCATTTATGACACCATTTACTATGATGTATTTTCAAGCGAATTTTCATTGTCTGCGAAATTCTAATCTCCAGTTAGTAACACTAGACATAAGATCTCGTCCACTTCACTTATTTATGTAGGACATTATGACTTCTAAATCCAGTATTCAAATGAGTAAATTTTGATCTGAACAGGTCAGTTCTTTCTGCATATTTTTGAAGCAAGGCATGCGGTTAAATGGATATTTAGGAGTTCAAACAATATCCTATGTGATCTGGGTAACAACACTTACCGCTATCAGATACCTTTTGGAAAATTTTCACTCAGAGAGCACGCCGCCATGACGACTAGACCTGAATTACATCGTGTCTTGTGTGGAGAGCATCAATAGCTTTCTGGGTTGGAAATAGATTTATTGATAAAGCATTTCTTGGATCGCCGTCAAATTCCTTAGAAGACGGAAAAGACCCAAAACAAACTCTCCGTAAACCATTTCTTTGCGTGGCGGCTGCTGTACAAGCTTAAACCGCAGTGTTCAAAATAGAAGTTTGCTCTTTTAAGTAGCCCGCATTCCAAGGTTAGTAGTAACAAAATCAGAAACAAAGCAGCTAAATAATGCAGATGAATGTGGGTAAGCACCTGTAAGAATCCAGAAATAATGTATGGCATGGAATTTCGAGTGTATTCATTCGACAAAGGTAGGAACGATCTGCGTTGGATCTCGTAGGGATAAATCACTTACAATCAGATGCAAGTGCAATCGATTTCGGTGCGATGGTTGGCCGAATATTTGGACTTAGCTGTACTGTGAAAAGCTGATGATTAAAACTTTTCTTTTATAAACTACTAATCTCCTGAGATAATCTCCTACTTCGGGAAGCTTAAAACACCGGAACATTGACATAGGCCAAAACTACTACGGTAGATTCATGTTCTGTAGATTGCATTCCGGTAAAAATCTATTCAGACGTGTGGTTTTCAATCACACACATTTTTCTCGAAAATAACGCCAAAGGTTTACTACATGTTCTTCTTCTCATTTTTGACTAATGATATCCACTCCAGTAGAATCGAAAATCTCTAGGCTCTTCATTGTCAAGCTCTTCTCCCGTACCGCGTCTCGGAGTTTCTCCTCCCACCGATAAATGTCTACTGGGTGCCCCTATATTTTAAGAGTTAGAAAAGTTCAATGATGGTCTTTTTCTTCTTAGTTTACATAAATTCTGGCGCAACTATTTCCCGCGCCATACACCATTGATCGGTTGTATAACAGATATAAATCATCCATGATCCTTCCTCAACGGTCAGCTCTAGGTCTATTGTCTTTGCTTTAAAATATACTTTCCGTTTGCCAAATCTGCCATTTAAATGCAGGCCTTTCCCTAGCTTATCGTTATCCAAATCAAAAACTGTGTAAGTCCTCCATTTATATAAAAGCCTTTATCGTCCTTCTTCCTTCCTAAGTAGAGTAACTTCAAAAGTGGTGAAGGTTTAGCTCTCTCCGAAGTTAAGAATTACCTCTCGAATGATTTGTGTCATGTGGAGGCAATTACGACCGTTCCACAGTAGCTTTTGTGGATGACCAAATCCATCAAAAACTCCAGTGCGCTAGAAGAGAGTTTCTGTATTTTTGCTAATTTTATCCCCTTTCGTGATATTTAATGGAGCTACTTATGTTGAGCGGTGGACGTACCTTTTTCTCGACTTTCCAATTGACGCTTCGGTCGACAAAAAATACGGTTAAATATATGATACATTCGATTCATGACTGGGCTCCTCTACAGTGGGCAATTTCATTTCATGTTGAGCATGGTTTCGAATATACAGTTCTCTCAATAGCAGAGTTGTCAGGTTCTACTCCTACGTACTCTCTTCTCTGAAGTGTGGTCTATTCTCCCATTACTCACTTTGAAAGTCAAGGGTCACCTTTGAACACACACTATTTTCGTCCCATCTAATGGCAGAAGTCAACGAGCTGTGAGAAACGATTTATTCTATGGGCAGGGCATGTTGCCATGAGTTTGCTGTTTTGGGAGCACATAATTAACTGTCTGTTGTTTATGCTTGTGGTACGTGGCAGTGCCAGCATGAGGGAGTGCCCAACTGAGTGGTTGACGTGTGATTGGTTGGTTCAAGTGTTGAGTGGGAGATGTGTAATCACAAAAACCTACGTTGAAAGCGCCACGCCAGCCACACACGTGCGAGATAGCATCTGTTGTGGGCGTTTCCCTGACTAAGCGCAGCTGGACAGAAGAGCACCTCTGTCCATGCGTCATGCGTCAGCAGATTGCTTTGCCAGTAAGCATGGTAGTAGTGGCCTCCGACCGACCAAAAAGAGCCGGAAAGGGGACGATACAGAGGCTTTTACAACCCTAAACGTCAAACGAATTGAAGGCATTCATATTTCAGCCAGCCGCAAAGCTAGTGGTCAATTCACATGACGGCCAAAACGTTTGTGGAGAATCGGCGGTGGTTCATCGCCAGTAAGTTGTCGTGCCGTCAACGTCAGCCTCGGAGTTGGGGTGACGATGTGTCCAGCTTTTGTCATTGTAGGCCAGTTTAACACGATCGATGCAGATTTTTAAGGCTTACGATTTCGATCAATTAAAAACTCTAAATCAGATCGCCGAAGGTTTTGCATTTCCACCGTAACGGGGGTTGAAGAGGCCTCGAGAGCGTCAGGCGCAACTGAACGAGAATCAAGCGTCCAGATCACAAGGGGAGGAATGAACTGGCCTGAAGCCCGAGAGTGACGCGACATGCGATGATCGCGTTCCGACGCACACATAACCACTAGCATCAAGAGATGTAAGCTTCGTTGAACAAGAACCGAAACCCTCGGGCAGTCATAGGAGGTTGCATAGATGAGATCGGCTTCAGTGCAACCGATATCGGCCTCAGAGAGTGGATAGGAGGGAAACTATCAGATCATCGGTGAAGCTTGAGCTGGGCCAAGGGACCTACTTTTAGCTGTCAAAGGAAGCGTCCAACGGCTTCGTTTACTAAGGGGACGTTAGAAATTCCTTCAAATCCGGTAGGTGGTGAGAAGGCGAATGAGCTTGCAGAACAAGGTGAAGTCAGTTTGGTAATTGTAACAGTCGCAGGAACTCCAAGCTGGGCACCCAGTGAGCTAGAAAAGACCTCACTACAGTTTCAGCACTGACGTCCGGAATGGATGCAACAACTAGCCACCAGATAACATGGTCTGTTTAAGTCATCAAATAGGTAGAAGGTGAGTTAGACATTTGAGGTCTATGTTATCGAAAAGTGCATCACGATTAGCAAAGGCGCCTACCGCAAAAATTGATGACAATCAGCTGCAACGCCGCACAACCGGGTCGATTTTTGGGCAGCTGAATCGTCAAGTGATTTTAACTGTCACGCACATTCCAGGGTAAGGTGTGCGTGAAAGACATTGAAGAACTTTCGTGGGACAGATGGTGGACAAAGGGAGGTTCGTACCTGGTAAGGTCACAATTAATTGTGTCAGCTGTTCTCGGGGAGATGGACATTCCAAAGAAGTAGAGAGTTCTTAGAGTAAAATACAGGCGTTCGTCATCAGATCGTTGGGCATCAGCGATGAGCGTGAGCCGATGGGGCGTGTCGTGATGAGCTCTATCCCGACTCCGTGGTACAGCATGAGTAACTACTGCGTTTTCCTTGCCGCTGACATGCCGGCTCGTCACAAAAATAACTGTCAGATGAAGTCTAGATGGCGAGAAGTAAGCAATTGTAGCCCACTTACGGCATAAACAAACTATTTTTCTGTAAGTATAACGAATTCGTGACTGGAGAAAGTCCCGGATGGCTAGGTTTACAGCAAGGCGTTCTCAGCCGGAGACACCATAGTGCATATCAACTTGGCTTAGCTTCTTTGAAAGGAAAGTCGGAGGCTATAGTGTACTGTCAACGATTTCTGAAAGCTTGCACGAACGGCAATGTTTGAAATATCTTTCATGAAATTTAGCTAGTCATCTGGGTAGAGCGTCCATCGGCATAGCAGAGAACATGAGACTGAACAGGGCGGGAGCCAATACGCAGCCCTGCTTCAATCCGTTGGTCACTGCGAATGCTTCGGATACCGTCCCATTCTCAGTGACACGCGCCGTCATCCCGTCATGAAGCTGACGTACTATGTGTATGAGCCGCTCAGGACAGCCGAATTTTTGCATGACTTTCCACAGTCCGTCGTGATCCACCGTGTCAAAAGCATTCTTCAGATCCACGAAGTTAGTGTAAAGGTGAGTTCGCATCTCCTGGCACTTCTCTTGTAGCTGGCTGGCGGTAAAGATCATGTCGGTTGTTCCATGGTGTTTTTGGAAGCCACATTGACTTTCCGGGAGCAGTCCCTGCTCTAGGTGACCGTTCAGCCGATTGAAAAGGATACCGGCGAAGATCTTCCCAGCGAGGTTGAGTAACGAGTTGCCTCTGTGATTATCGCAGAGTTGCCGGTTCACCTTTCGCTTGTAAAGATGGACGATAGTTGCATCTTTGAACTCCTGAATAACTTGTCTTTGGCGCCACATCTCCTGGAAGAGTGTTGTGAGTTCTGCCATCAGACGGGGCCCACCGTACTTGTAGACTTCCGGTGGGATTGCGTCGGATCCTGCGTTGGCCGCTGAACTCTGCTGCACGGCGGATGGTTTCTGGTGGACGGCGGCAGATCCATGTCATTGTTCGTGTTCCACTTGAGGGAGCCGGTCAATGGCAGCATCGGAGATGGCTAATGAGCAATTGGGACACTTCTGAAGTGCTCGCCCAGCGCTTCAGAATTAACGATTTCTCTGTCAGGAGTTTTGTGCCGCCAGAGCTGCGGTCCCTGATGCAAGGGCCGTAGATGGCCTTGATGGCTTCGAAAGTTTTAATTTCATTGCCTTTCATAGCCTTTCGACCATCAAGCGTCCTGCATCTCCACCGTGCTGCAAAGGTGGCGGCATCTGAAAGTAAGCTGCTTTGATGGCGGCAGTCCGAAGGTTCATGTATGCTTCTGTAGTCCACTCTTCTCCGTGGTAAGATGCTGATGTCGGGGCATTATCGTCAAACTAGTCCTAGTGTTCACAGCGTGCGCGTCCGAGGTCTCTTCAAGGGCGGTAGACTGGATGCGATTTCGCAGTTTATACCATTGTGTCTACAGTGTGGCGTTATTATCTGGAGCATGCAGGTTCTCCAGTTTCTTGGTTCTTTAGTTTGCTGAAATCAAAACAGTGAGCAGGCAAAGTTACTAACAGAGTTTATTTAACTTAACTGGCGGCCTCTTACCTTGGAGCCTTCGTCCGGGGTTGCAGTCTGCCAGTATTGCCTCATCTGGGAGATGACGGTGGTGATCTGTCCAGCAGTCAGCATCACGCGAATCACCTTGAGTTTACCAGCACGTCCTGTCGATCTCGCCTCCCGGCGAGACGCGATAGTCCAGCAGCTGCCAGTGCCGCGACCGAGAGTGCATCCACGTGGCCTTCTCCAGCGTCGAAGGCGGAAGAGGTGTTGGGCAGCAGGATACGGTGTTCCGCACAGGTTCGCAGAAGCAAGAGGCCGTTCCCATGACAGCTACTGAGACCGTGGGGACCTACTCCCCGCCAGGCAGCGTTGGTCCGTCCCGACATGGGCGTTGAAGTCACCAAGCGACAATTAACTTCCTTCTAAGGCAAAGTCATAGCAGGGCATGCAGGTCCGTAAAATTTTTCCTTCGCCACAAGTTCAAACGTCCCACGATGTCGTTGCGGATCAAAGGCAACATCAGCGTCGCGTCGCTCCGCCTTTGGCCGGGCCGCTCCAGAAGAAGGTGTGGGAGCTGGCCCCACCTCCTCCAGCTGACCCTGCTCAGAGAATCGGGTCTCGCTGAGAGCAGCAATGTCCACCTTGTTGCGCGCACAGTTCGCGAGCGACTAGTACCATCCTCCGTCCTGGCTGGTTGCTCCTACAGTTGTCTAAAAGGGGTATGAACATTCCAGGCTGCTAGTGTGAGTGGACTCACCCGAGCAGCCAGACAGAAAGCACGGGAGAGGGACGTGGGTATTGTAGTTTGTTTGAATTTTACGACCGCATATTTTGCGATCTGCAGAGCCATAGCCAGCTGCAGAAGACGTGAGGCATTTGTTTAGGGCACTTTTCTAGCCCCCTCCGCTAGGAGGCAAGCAGTGCTGTCCCTAAATAGGGACTGTTTGGACATCCCAGACGGCTGCCAAACTCCACTATGGGTCATGGTTTGTGTTTGAGTGGAAGAGCGACCCGAGTTAGCTTGACTGCTTACAGGGTTGCTATCGCCCCCACCATACGACTTTTTGAGAGGGGAGGTGGGAAATTCGGGAGTCAGACATACCGGGTGTGAGGACACGCAACACCGGAGACCCTCACGTGGTTTAGCCCACTAGTCGTGACGGTTGCCCGGGTGTGACCGCTGGGAAGAACCCAACTTCGAGGAGCCACAGGTGAGAGTTGGGTAACAGTTAGAGGCGGCCACAGGAGTATTCACCACCTGTATGAGACAAAATGGCGCGACCGAATTGCTTATTTGTGTGGTGCCACTAACCAGAATCCCCACACCCCTACAAAACATTTACACACACTACACACCTGATAGTTTGACCGTCAATTTCGACGTGGTTCACCGTTTGCTGCACAGCAGTTGGCGCAGGTACGGTGACATGGTCGTGATTTAGTTTAAAGTGATAGTAGACTTGCGCTGCGTCTATCGCATGCCTTCCTCCTCCCTAACCTATTTCCGGTGTCAAAGACACAGTCAAAGAAAAACCAGAGATGGGAGACGGCGCCGGTGGCTGGTGCATCCGGGCGCCCCTAGGCGTGGCACTACCACTTCACCCCCGACATTTTCGGCCTTTGTTATGGAAGTGCAACCCGAATACCGCCTGCCATGGTCTGATGTGGTCCTCGTGTTAGTCCAGCGCATCTACCTCGCGGTCCGTTTACGGGGCACGACGGGAATGGTTTGTGACGTGAATTTATCCTGGATGGTGTGCACTTTTGCCGCATATACCGTCTAAAAGCTTGACTAATTTTAGCCTTATCTGAGTTCCAGCATGGAGGAATATTTGACTTAACAGTATGGCAAAATAGTAATGAGCGTGATATTTATTGAGATAATATTATGAAACTGAAAGTGAAACAGAAGTAAATAACATGGAACAAAACTATGGTAGATATCAAGCAATCTTGGAACGGAGTATGTTAATTAGGAATTTTGTGAGTGGTAAATATGAGGCATGCGACCCGAAAATCGTAACTTATCACCAACTCGGAGACGGGGGTGTTGGCAGGCTGGAGACACGTTCCACTCGATTCTAAAAACGGAAAGCGTAACCTAAGGTCCGAAAGTTCTTGTAATGGTAAACAGGACATTGGACGCCTATTTGGAATATAAATCAAGTTTATGTTTATATTTATACGTCGTGTACACCCATATGAAGTCATCTGGGAGTCCGTCCCAGGTACAACTCACTGCGAAAACAAATCCTGACGTACATCCAAGCGAGATAAGGCTCATCGAAGCTATTCCAGTTAAAATATATGAGTCATTATAAAGTTGTGAGTAATATAGTCACAGAGAAAAATGTTTTGTAACACTGGGGATCTAGGTACAGATCATCCTAGAAGGATCGAAGATAACCTTTATCAAAATAATAGACCACCTGTTATCTGTATGTATGCACAGCTAGCTGTGATAAAGCAGTGCGCCTTCCTGTAAGAATGAAAGGTATTTTTCGCCATATAAATCAAGTCTGTTTGAATGTTCTGTCGTGTCCACAGCCATGCCATCATCTCCGGACTCCGTCCAGGCCACTCCACAAGCTCGCTGCGAAAATGGAGGTGGTGGGATAAGGTTCCTGAAGCTCGTAGAATTTCCACGCAGGTTAGTTGTTGTGGCAAATAAAAGTCTTCGAAGTGTAGAGTACAGTTCTGATTCCGTACAAACCGGTATGTCTGTATAAGATTGCCTCGAATTCGCCCTGTACCAAATGGGAAAAAGGGTTAACAGCGTCGCGGTCCGCATCTCGTATGAAAAAGACTTTGGACCCTTCACGAACCGTTTGTCTCCTTTAACCCTTTCCAGCAGCTTGCAATCCTTTTTCAGCCACGTTTGCCACGCCTGAACTCCATTTTTCCAGGTGTGAATTAATAAACGTTCCCGTATATTTTTCCAGCATTTCCTTTATCGAAGTCTACGAAAGTTCTTTTAATGGCAAAACCGATATTGTCACCTTTTACCATCCTGACACCTTTAAGCCGAGAGCTTTAGAGACGCAAAATGTTGACTCCTGGGCTCTTTGTTTGAATACATTATACAGGCACCTTTCGGCGGAATTATTGATGGAGTCGCCCATCGCGATTGCCTTCTTCGTTTTAGTCCGCAATGGGACGCATTTCTCAACGTTGCACTTCATGTGCCATTTATCGGACCATTCAGATAGGCGTTTGAGTCCCTTCTGGTAAAGTCTGTTCATCAGTATTGCGCCTGATTGGTTTGCCATCTCTTGATGTTGTCCGCAAAAATCCCTTTCGTGCTGTTCAATCTCATACATACAATTATTGACTATAGATTAAGAAAATGGCACTGACCCGAGAACGGAGCCCTGAGGTACACCACCAAGACCGGCACGGAAATGGATTTCGCATTGCAAATGCATACGGAATCGATCAGCCTGTCGAAGTAGTTTTCTATCCAATTGAGTAAATTCGCCCTTATTCCGGGATTCTCGGACTTTTTAGAGTAATCTGTGGTGAGGAACACTATCAAAGGGTTTTTGTGAAGTCGATGTAGTCGACATCAACGCTGGTGTCCCCCATCTAATGACCTGGTCCACTGTTCCATTGAGAAGAGCATCCTGGTTAAACAGGAGTGATTTCGTCGAAATCCATGTTAAGGCATACTCAATCGAAGTTTTTCTTCGAGAAACTTCATGCCGGCCCTATTGATGATCCCTTTACATCACTTTGCAACATATGCATGTTAGGCTCACTGGTCGATAGTTTTTAGCGCTGGGTTTTGTATCCACCCTTGTGATTTTCGGAGGGGAGGATTGCTTTTGATCGAAGGACGACTGAAAATACACGAGAGTGAGTTAAGAGAGTTCGCTAGCAAGCTTCTTCAGTACTTTTGCTGGTATTTGATCAGGACTCGGAGACTCAGGGCGTCGTTAGGTGCAAGAGACTCCTTCTTCACATCTCCTTCTGTGAATTTCGAGGTCCTCAATGACTGTAGTCGTCACTACTGTGAAAGTCTGTTTGGTTAAAATCTGCTTCATATGTAAAGACAGATGCGAAAAATCGACTAAGGTGTTCTGCCTTGATTTTTCATTAATGTCTGCGTTGTTTTCACCTATCAACACTACCACCGTCTCCTTCTTCTTCAACCGACTATTGATGCAGCTAAAAATAACTTTTGGCTTATCGACGGCTCGTTCTATAATTTCATGGGTTGAGTTCTTACTACATACCTTCTCCAGAGTTTATTCTTTCGGTTGAGTTGTCTTTTTCAAATCGTGCGTTAACCAAACAGGGCGGTTTTGCCTTTTTGTACTTTTTAATAGGACAGTTACGGTGCATAGCGTCGTTGATAACGCCCTTGAGAGTGGCCCAATCTACATCCGAACATCGGGAGTTTCCGTTTTCTTGGTGTGCAAACAGCATTCCCACAGCAGCATGACATGGTCACTTTTACCAAGCGGCGCGAGTGACCTAAATTCGTCCACATCAATTGGGTTCTTGGAAAGAACAAGATCTACACAATTCACCATTTGAGCTTCTTTAACTCTCCTTGGAAATCCAACATTCTGTACGAGAAAGAGATTCATCGTGAGCTTTAATAGTCTGCAGTTAAAGAAATACTGCGAACTTTATACGGATAATGTATTCCAGTCCATGAAATATGCATTTAAATCTCCGGCGATAACTGTGTCTTGAGTCTGAGCTGCATTCTTAATTATTTCGAACGTCATCTCGTCTATTTCTGGAGTTGGATTTAGCGGTCTGTATATAGTCAAGAAATTCAGATTTTGTTCTCCATGCATCTTTAGTTTTAACTAAACTGCTTCGCAGTCGCAAGGACAAGCAATTATGCGTTCAGATGATATGATTGCTCTGTTGAAGTAGACTGCTATTACCCACCTTTTTTATGCAGTCTGTCTTGACGGAAGAGTTTATATTTAATGCAGTGAATTATAAGAAAAATATAACCAACACACGGTTGACCGAATTTTTAATGGATTTGGAATGTTTGTACTCTGTGGCCAGTTTGTCCAGGGTAAGTGAAATGAGTGAATTGGGAACTAGAGTTCTGTGCATGTAAACATTTGATGCGAAATCAGCAGGTGCTCGGTTAAATCGCAAACGAAATACAGTTATGTGCTGGGTCTCAGAATCAACGTCAACAATTCCAGGAGAAAGTTGAACATAATCTTGGTCTTCTTCAAGAGTACGTTACAGCATTTTTGAAGGTATGGCGAGAGTCAATCAAAATTTAAAAAGCATATCGAAAAGGGAACGCTTAGTCGTCAATTGATTCAAACCCTCGGCCATGACCCTTAAAAATCATTTTAGAAATCAAAGCGCAGGCAGAGCTCTTGCTACAAAGAAAGTCATCTCTGCGGGATATGCATGCTGGCGTTTTTATTTAAAACGGACTACGAGCCGAGAGAACGAATGAAGATTAATCAACCGATAAACGAACTGATAGAGTGAAGGAGCAATGGTGAAAAACACCTTAAATCGAAGAGCGTTGCATAATTCACGGCAAAAGATAATTTCTTTTGGCCGAAAGCAGTCAGGCTGACAGCTTAACCAATATAAAAATGCCCGTTTTCAAGGCTAATATAAGCACTTGTTGCCAGTGTCTCTAAATTTACTATACAAACTGCCAGAGTCTCTTCAACAAACTCGATGGGCTCAAATTCCTAGCCTCTGAGCAGTAACCGCACATAATTACATTGAAAGAGGCGTGGCTAACTGAAGAAATAGGCCTTAGTGAAGTCAGTATCGGGGGAGCACCACATGCTCCCGTTGTGACAGATTTCAGCGTAGAGCGGCGACGTGGCTGTATTTCCCGTGAATTATATTCCTGGCAGAGGGAAATTTCCGACTTAGGACTACGAAGGTATGAAATAATTTCTTGCAGAAATTAGAATCAAAACAATTGCCGACACGTGACGTATGCGTATTTACCGGCCTCCAGTCAAAACAAAGCGATGATGTGGAGCTTCTCAAAAGTCATTGAAATTGATATGCCAGCGAGGATAATTTATTACTCCTGAGGTGACTTCAACGCACCTGTCTAAATTTGGAACAGTTCTGCAGTAAAGGCAGCAACAACGTCGTTCGACTATGAGCAAATAAAAATTCCTGGGCGAAAAGCCTATCACTGCAGCACATAGAGTCGGAACCAGGCTGACTGAAGTTCAACGATCAGGTGATGAGACCTCATTTGACGGTGAGGAAGAGAGGAGTCATGGGGAAGTGAACTCACGACCGCCAGTGGGGGTAAGAGACCCATGTGCTGGCACCTCCTTGTGTCCGTCTGTCTTCCAGCCGCAAATAGAGAAGGTAGAAGAGCATTTGGACGCAATGAGACGGGATGCGTCCGCGGAGCGTGGTGGTCGGCATGACCGATGGCGGCGGAAACCAGCGGCAGCATTTCAGGGATTATGGCGTTGCCTAGTGAAGAGTCCAGTGCCCAGAGAGTAGTAAGCATAGCGTGGCCGTCCATGCGGAGCGATCCGGGCGTATGAGCATGAGGAGAAGCAGCCATGTGGAAAATCTGCTGTCCTCTTCAAGATCCCATATCATGCTGAGATATAAAGAGCAAAGAAATGAACGGTTACAGCATATGGATGCTAGAAATGACATTTCGCAGCGGCAACTGGTAACGAAACTACGTAGCGCGCGCGGTCCGCGTCGAGAGTCGCGGGGACAAAGTTTCGAGTCTACCGGGTCGCTCGCAAACATATTAACTGAAGGACCGCAGAAAGTCCAACTACTGTCCCAGTATTTTAGATCGTTATTTGGGGTGGAATCATCGATGAAAATCCCTGGCGATGCGATGGGCGAAGTACGGCTGTCACTG
Organism: Schistocephalus solidus; assembly: GCA_017591395.1. Classification (NCBI taxonomy): domain Eukaryota; kingdom Metazoa; phylum Platyhelminthes; class Cestoda; order Diphyllobothriidea; family Diphyllobothriidae; genus Schistocephalus; species Schistocephalus solidus. Next base: position 1,260 of record WEDG01014259.1, on the reverse strand, counting down.
AAACCGTAGACTTTTTCAGTCGACAAAGTCAGATGGGTCCTCAACCAAATCAAGCCAAACAAGTATCCCGGTCGAGATGGGATCCCTGGTCTGCAGATCTTAAAAGAAATATCGGCGGCGCTAGCAATATCCCTTTCATCTCTGTTTGAGCTGCCAATGAGAACAGGGGAATTTCTCTTCGCTGTGGAAGGCAGTCAACATCGTTTTCCTTGTATACAGAGGAGGTAGCCAGATGACAGCAAACATCTTTAGACCTATAAGCTTGACTTGCCTTTTCCGAAAAACAATGGAAGTCCTTGTATGCGTGGTATAGTAAAATTATGTGATCAAAATAACGTCTTACAGACTTGTCAGCATGATCTTCAGTGAGGGCACTCCTGCCTTTCAAACCTGCTGACTTTTCTTGAAGTCTGGGCCAGCGTTTTAGAAAGGGGCTACAAAGAAGGTTAAGTGTTCGTCGATTTCCAGAAAGCCTTTGAAAGTGTGCCCCATCAACGCCTTTTACATAAACTGAGCGTTTTTGGCATCAGGAGGAAGCTTTTTAACTAGATAAGGTCCTTTCTGATATATTTTAAACGACGCGTCTGTATCGGAGAGGATAAATCGGACTGCTTAGTGGTCTTCCTCAATGCTCCGTTCTTGTTCCCACACTTTTCACCCTTTATATAATTGACAGTCTCTAAGAACTGAACTGCGGTTAGATCATGTTTGCCGATGACTTTAAACTGTTGAAGGAATCGCACATGCTACCTATCCCCGAACATGGCCAATCTACCATCATTTGACGATTTTCGGCCAATCAACACACCGTCCGCAGCTTTGAAAAATCCTGGAGACCTCGATCAAAGATAAGATGATGTATCACTTAACCGAGAATAACCTACTTAGTGCAGCCCAGCATGAGTTCCTTAAAACAACGTCTTGTGTTACCTGTTAGCTCTCTCTCTTTGATCACGTGTTACAATCTAAGGGCAATAGTTTTGCATTTTTACATAATATATTTCGATTTCACCTAGGCCTTCGATCGTGTTGACCATGCCTTCTTCTCCTGAAACTCTCCGTTTAAACTATTTATATTAGACTCCCGCCTGGCCTGGGATACTGCTCGTTTTTCTTTTAAGCCTTCTGCGCACTGGTGAACGGAATAACATAGAATCAGTTCAGCACTTCTTTACGAAAAACAAATTTATAATTGGAGCACCGTAATCTGCTCGTTATCCAAAAGAACACTGTGGGCTAATAAACATTGATTAATTATCG
>WEDG01014255.1:0-42404 GCA_017591395.1 Schistocephalus solidus | reverse complement strand
ACTTCGCTTGTGGATTTTCTCTGCAATGAGTTTTAATGTTTGGGTGTGTCTACAAATATGACTGAAACAGCCAGTTGCATTAGAATGTGCAAAACTCACTACTCCGGTCAATCCTTTTAAGAAATATCTTATTTTGAAGCATTTGATAAACACAAAACATAATCTAGATTTATAAGCAATCGGCTGAAAACGCTGAAATTCCTAAAGTTTTCAGCGCAATTCTAAACACCATCTGAAACTCACTATAGTGTGCGTATGACACATTTTATTCCCGTGACGTCCCAATCGATGCAATCAAGTGAAAATGTGTTAGCTTTAGTCAAAACCATCTTAAACAATGTAAAAACGGAAGTAAAAAAGCAGCCATTTCTCGCGAAATCGGGTTGGAATATCTACTCGAAGGTTAGGCTGTTTGTTAACGGCCATACTTTATTTTTGCTGCACGAATATGTATTTGTGATTAAACTCACGGTTCCCGGTTGGGCCTCATAGCTCACTTTGTTAGAGCATTGGCTGTACTGAAGCCTTCCCCTTGCTGGCATGGGTCCTAACCCCACCGAGGCCGCTGAGTTTTTCACAAGTGGGTCAAAGGAATATGTGTGTGAAATATTCACTAAGGGACTATCTTTGAACCCAATTCTCCTTGTGCTGCTTTATTCATTCGTTTTTGCATTTAAATTTAAATCCACTTATTTACATCGATTTTTCATTTTCACGGAATTTTCCACTTTTTCTAAAAAAATGGTATTTCTTAACAATGTAATACTAATTTTTAACTACAATATGCCTTCCTTTAAGAGCGGTTGCTTATTAACTCCAAATAAACGTTCGAGCATAGAATTTCCTTGAATCCCTTATTTTCAGGATACTCGACAAACCACTCGAACGTCCTCATTTTAACCTTAACTTGATCTTCAAAAAATTACTAAGTACACAGACATTCGACAATTAAATATCTAATTAAAGTGTTTGTTTAAGAGATAACTTATTGTAACAGTTTTTTAATCGATCTTGGGCATATTAACTGGCGAATTATGTTGTGGTCGTTTATTCTTCTCGGAAACTAGTTTTAGTGTTTGAGTGGTTCAACAAATATGACCCAAACGGCCATCTGCATTAGAAAGAATGTCTCAGAACTCACTATTTCGGTAAATGCCTTTAAGAAATATACCTTTTTTGAAGGTTTTGATAAGCAAGTACAACAGGATCTACTTTTATGGGCAGTAGACGTAAATTTCAGGAAAGCGTAGTATTTACCAACATTTCAAAGACGATCTGAAACCCCTCGTAATCCAACACTCTGAATACTTATGAAGAAATTTAACAAAAGCAAAGTCATCTTTATATGGATAAAATTGTACGTTTACAATTTCAACTTAAAATCATATTTAAGTTTAATGGTCACTGACCGACCTGTCAGCATATCAGCTTGTGAAATATTTTATTCCTGTGACGTTTCTGCCTGCGCGATTAAGCGAAAATATGTTTGCCTTAGTCAAACCCATCTTAAATAATGTATAAACGGGAGAAGAAACCACTAATTCTAGCGCAACCGTGTTGTAATATATACTCAAAATTTAGACTGTTTGGTAACGGCCATACTTTCCGTTGCCCTTAATCTGGAAGACAACTTCTGTGGAATATACATTAAAGAACTATTTTTAAAAGTAATTCTACTTGTGGTGATTTATTTAATCGTTTTTTTTACATGGAAAAACATTCTGTACATTTAAAACTTCAGTTTAATTAGCTAACCCGATTTTTTACGCTTTCGGAATTGGCCACTTTTCTAAAAAATAGTATTTTTAAACAACGTAATATTAATTATTAAACCATAATATGCCTTCCTTTTTAGAACGGTCGTTTTTACTCCTGTAAAACTTTGGGGCGTTATATTTCATGAGATAAGGCAGTTACTGTATTACGAGCGGGTTATGCTTGCGTACCTGTCCATAAGCTGAGAAACTGCATATACTTGGCCATTTGAGAAAACGTTGGACGCTTCTGGGCGTAGGTCCCTTTGTTTTAAGGTGTTATTAATTACCTGCGTATAGACTGCATTACTGCTTTGGTCGATTTACGCACTAGCAGCCCATCTGTATGCATAAATAAAATAATCTGCCATTTTCGATGTTTTTTTAAAAACTCTTAGCAACTTTATACTGCCCAATTAAATCGAATCCAATCGACATGATAAGCCCATTACTGGACACATTTGTCATGGGAAGTAACTGACATTTACAACATTCGTCATAATTACAATTAGTTACACTCATTGTGACATCAAGAATTTCGTCCGTATGGGTGCATATATGAGACCGGAAAATTGTTATTAGTTGTTAATCTCTGTAAATGCTTTTATATGAGTATTTCCACTGACATTTACTGAGAGTACGATATCCATTTTATCCTAAAAATACTTTAATTTTAATAATAACGTTGTTTTTATCTGTCCTGTTAAAACACTTGGAAATATTTTCAATTTAAAGAAATTGCTATGCAGAGGATAAGTTTTTTAGTGGTAGCGCATTTCAATTTTGAACAACGTTACATTGTACTGTTATCTTTCTGGCCATGCAGACATCTTATGGTACGATTCCTCAGACTGACGTGCGCTCATCATGTACGCAGTAACTCAAGCAGAACTTTAGAATAGCAGTGCATCAGTCAATGTAGAGATAGAAAATTGTTGCTTATTCGTTAGCAGAACAGAGCTGAGCTGATCTTACTTTTTCAATAACTTGACTGGGAGCACTTGATTCACCCGAATAAATAAAAACGAGAAACAGTACAGCAAGTACAGTTGCACCGTGGATAAGCACTACAGTTAAGTAATTGGTTTAAGATCGATTGGAGGACGATTTTTTACGGCTATCAGACTGGAGTATATATATATATATATATATATATATATATATATATATATATATATATATATATATATATATATATATATATATATATGGTAGTGTGGCTCACTGATCTGCTTAAGGAACATTTATGTTCCGTTGTGCCCTGGAACTCAGACTAGAGTACTCACAGTCAGTCGCATAGCGACATGTAGCATATGTTGTTAATGTGGAACCGACAAAGACAAGGGAGACCGGAATGGCCATTTCTGGCTTATTAGCCGTCATCAGCCAGTCATACCCAATCCCAAGTGTGGCACACCTGGGATTCGAACCCACGACCTTTGGTATTTGAGTCGAACGCTCTACCATTGAGCCACGGGCTCGTTGCTTTGTCGGTTGCGATCGGGAATATGATGGTAGTGTGTGGCTCACCGATCTGCTTAAGGAACATATATATATATTTACCGTAGATATACTAAGTCAATAATTGTTAAACAAAATTTTATGTGTTGCTTATTAGAAAAGGTCGCTGAAGTAGGGTCGTTATATTTATTATCCTGCAGCACGTCAGAGTACCGGATTTCGAATAAGCTTTTTCTGGATTAGCTGCAATAAATACACTATAAAAGATGACTGCATAATGGTGTAAAAATTCCATTTCATTGGGATGACCTCATAACGTTAAGTATATTTTCTGGAAAGAATACATAAACTATTTTTTTTTTTGCTGTATGCATGTAGTAGCAAATTACGTTTTTGCACTTTTTGCGCTCCACATCAAAACGGATCCTAATTATGCGATGTTTTAGGACCACGCACTGCCATTCATAAGTCATTGCAACCATATACAGTACGTGTCCTGTCTGAATGAAATCTCATGGATGTCGTGAGAAAAGACCCGTGTTGCAAAATCAGCCCACATGGCGTCCCCCGAATATTTACAGGAGTAAATAAGCGACCGTTCTTAAAAGGAAGGCATATTGCGGTTTGATAATTAATATTATGTTGTTAAAAAATACATTTTTTATAAAAGTGGCTTATTCCGAAAACGTAAAAAATCGGGTTAGCTAATTAAACTGAAGTTTTAAATGTACAGAATGTTTGTCCATGTAAAAAAAACGATTAAATAAAACACCACAAGTAGAATTACTTTTAAAATAATCCTTTAATGTATATTCCACAGAAGTTGTCTTCCAGATTAAGGGCAACGGAAAGTATGGCCGTTACCAAACAGTCTAAATTTTGAGTTGCGCTAGAATTAGTGGTTTCTTCTCCCGTTTATACATTATTTAAGATGGTTTTGACTAAGGCAAACATATTTTCGCTTAATCGCGCCGGCAGAAACGTCACAGGAATAAAATATTTGACAAGCTGACATGCTGAGAAGTCGATCAGTGACCATTAAACTTAAATATGATTTTAAGTTGAAATTATAAACGTACAATTTTATCCATATAAAGAGGACTTTGCTTTTGTTAAATTTCTTCAGATTGTTGGATTACGAGGAGTTTCACATCGTCTTTGAAATGTTGGTAAATACTACGCTTTCCTGGAATTTCGGTCTATTGCCCATAAATGTAGATCCTGTTGTACTTGCTTCCCGAGACCTTCAAAAAAGGTATATTTCTTAAAGGCATTTACCGAAATAGTGAGTTCTGAGGCATTCTTTCTAATGCAGATGGCCCTTTGGGTCATATTTGTTGACCCACCCAAACACGAAAACTATTTTCCGAGAAGAATAAACGACCACAACATAATTTGGCAGTTAATATGCCCAAGATCGATTAAAAAACTATTGTAATAAGTTAGCTTTTTAACAAACACTTTTTTTAGACGTTTCGTTGTCGAATGTCTGTGTACTTAGCCTTTTTTGCATAATCAAGTCATGGAACAAATGGGGACGTTCGAGTGGTTTTTTGACTTCGCTACAAATAAGGGATACAATGTCTGCATAAAATAAAAGAACTCCGTTATTGGAGCGTTTTGCGCTATACTTGTTTACTTTTCGCCCCAGTTCTATAATTGCAAATGCATAGCCGTTTTTCTGAAGATATACTAAAATTTCTGAAGAAATCTCAATCTTTTCCCCTTTCCATTTTAGTTTCTGTAATCTGCAAATAGAAATTCTTAGAACATCTTTCGCATACCCCGTTATGGAGCACATAGACGTCATGTTGCGGCTTTTCATATATATATATATATATATATATCGCGTTTATCATCTCCTGAAGAAGACGAAGAAGAAGAGGGGGCGAGTTCATGGACCAAATTGTATTTGTACTGTCGTTTCGAAAGCCTTCTTGCTTCCATCATCAGAGTTAAGTGCTTCCTGCTCCTTGTGGTCTTGAGTTAGTCAGTCTTGCCGCGTGCCTCGTATTATATCCATGGTGGACGCGTGAACTTTGACCTGCCCGATCGCCGCTGACTTCCTTAGACCTCCCCGAGGTTAAACGCCGGCGGGCTCGCGTAACTGCTGTCCCCTTTGGAGCCGTCGTAGGTTTAGGCAAGGCAGCGTTCCTGTTGGCCTCCCCCACGTTAATCAGCGGACTGATCGGTCGTTGCTGCTCTCGTGAGTTGTTATCCGTTTTACGCGCGCATTCGTGAGGCAGTGTTTGACTTTGGTCATTTGACATTCGGCCGCCACCCCGCTTTTCCGTGAGCCTGGGCTCTCGGTTCCGTGTGCTCGTTTGCCTTATTGGCCCTGGCCGAACTGATCCGAGCCGTGTACGAAGCGCCTGGTAGGCGGGATATAAGTCTATAGCTCGGTTGAGTGTGCCAGTCGAGGACCAGCTCTCGAGCACCAATCTGGCCATCTTCTCATTGGCTCGGCCAATCACCCTTTTTTTCTCAAAGGCGAAATAATGGTTCAGCTGTTGTGCGTGACCATAAACCAAAGACAACTTGTCTTTGTGGTTGATTGCAAGTTGGTGTTCATGCAACCTTGTGCCCAGGCGCTTGCCCGTTTCACCAACATACCTTGCAGCAGCAACGACTGATCAGTCCGCTGATTAACTTGGGGGGGAGGCCAACAGGCACGCTGCCATGCCTAAACCTACGACGGCTCCAAAAGGGACAGCAGTCACGCGAGCCCGCCGGCCTTCAACCTCGGGGAGGTCTAAGGAAGTCAGCGGCGATCGGGTAGGTCAAAGTTCACGCGTCCACCATGGATATAATACGAGGCACGCGGCAAGACTGACTAACTCAAGACCACCAGGAGCAGCAAGCACTTTACTCTGATGATGGAAGCGAGAAGGCTTTCGAAACGTCAGTACAAATACAATTTGGTCCATGAACTCGCCCCTCTTCTCCTTGTCTTCTTCAGGAGATGATGAACGTGATAAGATAACGGGACCTCGAATCTTTACGCATATATATATATATATATATATATATATATATATATCGGGTAAATAATTTATGAAATTATTAAGTGCAGGACATGGAGTCAGGTGCTTCGGACATGACTTTTTAGGGTCAGACCCGAAATTACAATGAACATTTTGGGTCGAAGACAATCAACCACTGTGGAATAACCACGTAATGCCCATTCTACAAACAAGTAGTACTACAAGTAGTATGAATCTTATATGGCAAAGACGTTATACCGTACTTCCGACATAGATACTAGCTAAAAAGCCCAGACACGTGTTTCGCCGATGTTTCTGCTGCTGTGTGACACAGCAACGAGGGGTTCGGCTCCTCAGTGGGTCCCCAGCGTTCTCTATGCGGTTTCTGGTATATGGACTCCAGAGAATAATCGGGTAAATAATTTATGAAATTATTAAGTGCAGGACATGGAGTCAGGTGCTTCGGACATGACTTTTTAGGGTCAGACCCGAAATTACAATGAACATTTGGGTCGAAGACAATCAACCACTGTGGAATAACCACGTAATGCCCATTCTACAAACAAGTAGTACTACAAGTAGTATGAATCTTATATGGCAAAGACGTTATACCGTACTTCCGACATAGATACTAGCTAAAAGCCCAGACACGTGTTTCGCCGATGTTTCTGCTGCTGTGTGACACAGCAACGAGGGGTTCGGCTCCTCAGTGGGTCCCCCAGCGTTCTCTATGCGGTTTCTGGTATATATGCGTGTTTAAGCTTCTCATTATTGGTGTGGTAAAACAAAGTACAGTCACACCTGTTTATTACTTAATTTTTTGGTATAAAACTTCACAAATTTGCAAAACTGAATTTTTTAAACTGAATCTGTCCTTGATTTCCTGGAAACAATGAAGTTTTTCATATGTGCATTTACCTGATTTTCCTGAACACCAAACCAAATTTTTCATTCTCTCAAAAGAGATATTGAAACTTTTTCCGTCTTATATTAATATGCGTTTATAGTGCAATGCATAGAAACAAAATGTTTTGATCCGGAGCTTTCAATAGCGTATGAAAATTCCTGGATAGCAAAAAACGTCAGATATGGCTCGGTTTTGCCTTAAATAAACAGATCTGAAGTGAACTCGTCATTAGTGAACAGCTTTCTGCGCATCAATTCAATTCAACGAACAAAGTTAATCCCATAACTGTTGCGCCATATCACCGCCTGAAATTTTTATCCCGACATTTAATGAGTTAGGCAATCGGCTGTATTTATTAATGCTGTCTGTAGGGTCATACAAGATATTCTACATCTACTAGAAACTTTTAGAGCCCTATATAACACGGTTTAAATGGTTTAGTAGAGGGCTTGCTATTCTTTTCACAGAAATTATGCAGTTTGTGGTTTGGAAACCCTAAATGCACGTGTGACGGCAGGTCGGGTTTAAAATTATTCGGAAATTAAAAAAAGCCTTTTGAACCTTAAAATACTCTTTTTAAAGTATAACCGTAGTAAAAGACTTATTTTCTTTCAAATGAGTACAAGAACGGATATGGTTGTGCGGGTTTTCTTTCAAATATGTTTGAATTTATAAGGTCATTCAAAAGCGGACTTCCTGGCGGGACTGGAATATTTGGACGTTTTGGTGCAGAATAATTAGTATAACAACCATGCCTGATCAATCATTTCATATCGAAATACATCGGATTCTTTTAGTTAGTAATGCATTAGATTTAACATCTACTGTTTTTGTATGTGTGAAGGCAATGTAAATGTAAATAAGTTGTAAAGATTTCATACGGCATTAGAATATGTCCCCAGCATAAAAATAAATAAATGTTAAAAATAAAATGAAGACCTTGCATTAGGTTATTTATGATACTTATGGACTATTCAATATAATGTATAGCGGATCATATGTCAAAACTCTAAGAAAGTAGCAATATAAATAGTGTGCTGCCTCAGACTGCTCATGCGAAAGAATAAATTACATAATAGATCGAGTGCGCAATAAGCATTCGTACATCGCAGTCCGTTATTTCGAATCTTAAATGAGATAAACGGGATTTAGGGAATGTTATCTGCTAATTATGTCATGCGGTTTCAGCTTAGATCTATGCAACAGGAGTATAAATTATCACCATAGTTTACACACTTAATATTCGAAAGTAAACTACTCTAATTATATTCCGAATTCATTCGCAATTTCATTGAATTGGCAGTCTTTGTAGCTACAGGCATTTGAGAATGTTGAGCCTGATCATAATGGGTTGAAATCTGACAGAAGCTTCACGTTTCACTTGAGCTATTTAGACCCTTCAACTAATGCTTCTGGATCTATTATTTTGCCATGAAACAGGCCAGATATGTGCAAAGTACCACGTATGTAACGGAAGTAAAAAAGCAGACATTTCTCGTAAAGCCGTGTTAGAATATGCACTCGAAAGTTAGGCTGTTTGTTAACGGCCCCACTTAATTTTAGCTGGACGAATATGTATGCGTGATTAAACTCACGGCTCCCGATGGGGTCTCGTAGTTCACGTAATTGGAGCGTTGGCTGTACTAAAGCCTTCCCCTTGTTACCGTGGGTCCTAACCCCGCCGAGGTTTTCCCGATTAGGTCAAATGAATTATTCATATCTGGAAGGATACCCACATCATTGGCGCCTGCCCAACAAATAAGGGCCGCAAATTCCTGGAGTCAATGCAGTCAGACGAGGCACGCATTAACGGGCATATTGATTTATATCCCAATTACAAATTTCTCAAGGTCAAGTGGAAGCGAAAACAGCCACTATCGACTAGATAAATTAAAATTCTAGACGTCTATTGGCTCAAACTTTAGACAACCATAGAATCTTGTGTTAGGCATTGGTTAAGGTCAACTGTTTTCTGTACATTCCCATTTGTCTGAAGACGAATTAGGGCACCAGATTCGAAAATTTACACAATAAAGTTATTTTGTTCCCAAAGAACTCAATTTAATTTAATTAAATTTCTTGGGATGCGGAGTCAAGCTTTAGGTCGTAAGTTTGGTTCCAGAGATTCTCGAATTGGGTTTCTAACTCTAATTGACTAAGCTTTCGACGAGGTAAGCAGAATTTTTGACCTAGGTATAATGCTTAAAGCAACATTTATCGAGTGGCATAGAGCAATGGTTGTATACGTACCGATCGTGATCTTTTAGAAAACGTGATTGTGGCTTTATTTCTTGCATCTTTTTGCGTCTCCACGTTTTCTTCGTATGGTTTGAGTGTAACTGCAAAATTCTTGTCTTTCGTCTTCCGTCAGGGTATCCAGAACGACAGCGCTTTGGCACACGTGACGCTCTAGTTTTTCCATCTCTATTCGAGTGCTTTTCATTTGGTTCTCAGTTTATCTCCTCAGGGTTTCCGTGGTGATAACTGTATTAATAGGCCTGAGCGCTCTCCAGTAGTGATTTGGGTTTTCATTTTTTTCAATGCAGTCCCCAATAAAATTGGCCAGTATCTTCGCCTCCACACGTTTGGTGTTGAAACGCAGGTACCCATTGAGCGCCTTTAACACTACGTAACAGGCATTTTCCTGTAAAATTTCTGAGATTTCCTGAGTTAAAAAAATCTACTGTACTATTTTGGCCTGATGCTCAGTCCTAGTGTCCCTCAAAAACGCTCTCGCGGTTGTTCCGTTAGATTGCAACCCTCCCAGCAACAACTCGTAACGCGTCTGTTGTTCCTGTTTACCTCCCTGTGTCCCTGCTGCGGCCAACTGAGCTTGTGCCCTTGCCCGGAGACCCACGATGATTGGCCTGGACTGTCAGCTTTAATTTTTGCCCAGTTGTAACCACAACCAATACCACAGTAACAAAAAGTGCCACTAACGCACTAAATGACATTTTTCAGGTAAAGTTTGACATTCATGTCAAGCCTGAAGTTACAAACTGCTGTGTTTGGATTTGGTTTTAGCAACACGCATTCTACAGAGCAACAAATTTCGCCCATTCCGGTGATCACTGAGCTTTTCTTGCTCTCTGGCCTACTAGTTTCATTGCTAGCAACGTTCGAGATTTCATCTTTTCGGCACAATCAAAGCCTTTCTTGCTAAGCCTAATATGAACTGAGTCATTGACCTCTCCGTGCGCATTGTAATCACCGTGATGGACTTTCGTTTTGTTGTATACCGGGACGAGGCTCCAAACTCATCCACTTGTTGAACCAACTTTCAGTCCGCCGATGGCTTCGCTATGATTAAAGGCTGACGACTCAATGTCTGCCATCTGACTGTCACCGCTGTAGGGCTCCTCTTTGCCAGCGTTTGTCTTTGCGTTTACAAGTTTTATCTTTTTGCTCTGCATAATCTACTTAAAATGACAATCCCTCCGATTGATGGGCAAGTTTTTTTCTCTCTCTCGTTCAGCCGACGACGACTTTTCAGCCAGAAATGGCCATTCCAGTCTCCCTTGTCTTTGTGGGTAATGTGAGTCCGCCTATATTAGTAGCCGCTCTGCGGCTGCTGGCGGGGCTCGGTAGTGAGCCCCAAGGCAAACCGGGACAATTGCGTCCTGTAAGCGATCGGTGAGTGCCTACTTACCGTAGTTAATATTCCCGATCGAAACCGGCAAGACAACGAGCTCGTGGCGCAGTGATTAGAGCGTTTCACTTCTAACCAACAGGTTGCGAGTTCGAGCCTTCTGCGTGTCTGTGCGGCTTCCTCTTCTGTTTCAGGTGGCGTGAAGCCTTCTTCTCATGCTTATTCTGCCTATAAAATCCAGTGTCTTGTGTAAGCAATCTCACACCAAAATTATCATCACCAGGATCAACATGTGCACGCACTTGAAATGAATGATGCACTGACCTTACTTCTCTCGCAAAACTATGTTGACCTCGCTCCACTTGCCTGCGTCTATTTGAATCTCCCGGTTGAGAGCTTTTCTCTGGGGTCAAAGCCCCCGCGCCAGCTCTACATAATCGGATGTTTTGTTGAATATGGGGCATGCGATTTGGGTGGTGGCAGAAAAGGAGAGTGCCATCCTAATCCCAACCCTATTCGTTGTTTTCGTTAGTGTTAACATTCGTTGCCGAGTTAGTAGGGTCGCACAATAATTTGTTGCTCCGACAAGTGTGCGAATTGCGAGATCCGGTAGCTTTACCTCACGGCGACCAATATGTACGATATCTTTCCTAGCTAGCCTGATCCCCTTTTATTCGGACCCTTGAAGGGAGTAAGAATGAGGTCCGCTTTGCGCGATTTTTCAATATTAAAATAAAACGGATGCGTTTTAAAACTATCGCGGCGTCGTAATATTCGCCGCTTGGAAAGTTGCCATTTGACTTTATAATTTGATTCTCCTACCGCTGATCTATCCTTTGCTCCTTGAATTGGGTCGCATATTACGTTCTTGCCCACGTTTACAATAGAGGTTTTTGCCCAAAGCATGACAGTCCTGTTTCCTTCCGATTTCTCTAGGATAACAGCTAACACCAGTCGCCCATGTCTTGTAGCCAGCTATAATTATAGACTTCTCATTTTTTAAATAACCGTTTTGCTTTCCCCTCACCTCCACCCCCCCCCCCCCCGCATAGGGTGCAACAACGCGCAACGGACGCTTCTACCTGCACGTTAACTCAGCGCCCGTAAGTGAGGCCTCTCTTGCAGCCCTCCGTTACCTCACCAATCTCTCTGGTCTGTCTCACGTAGTCATTCCCACCTGCTGCCCCGTATTCATTCTGCCACCCAACGGTGGTGAGGCCGTCTTCTCTATTAGCTACACCCTCGGCAACTTTTCTCGCAGTGCAGGCACTGACTCGAGCGCCCGTGTCGTCACACCATTGGACAAGAGTATCCTACTGCTACGCAACAACCTCACATCCCTGGAGCCAGTCCTCATTAGGGCGCTGACGATGCGAGCCTCGTTCTCACTTTTGAGCTCTACAGCCCCTCCCAGCATGTCCCAGGCCTATCCCTCATCCTTGCTGAGCCAGTCATTGAAGGGCGATGGGACGCCGGCGGCAGCACCCTCGGGGCAGGCGATGCTTCTTTTCAACCCTGATGCCGTACCCTTTTGCCGCCATAACTTTTCACTTGGTCTGCCACTGGGACATTACGAGCTGCATGAATTTGCAGACAATAATGGCGTGGGCTATGACAAGGGGAGTTGTTTCTTCGACGCCAAGACTGCCAGAAACACCTCGAAAACCGTGTCTTTTTGCCGCCTGTCTTCTGGCCAGTCTACAACCTCCCCAGCGCTGTTGACATTCGATTTATACGAGGCTCTCCTGAATTCCCTGTGTAAGTCTGCTGTGGTTGTTTTCTCTTCCTGCTTTTTAAACATGCGAACTCGCCGCTTCCGTGTCTGTGTCCAACCACGCACATTCACTCACCGCACGGGTCTCATAGGCCGCAATGAAACTTTTGCGGTAAAGCACCGCCGGCTATACCACACCACCTCTCTTCTCCTCACCAGCACCTACATCGCATCTGATCATGCCCAAAACAAGCACGCAATCGGTACCTCGCACGAAAATGGGAAATGTGTTCTTCGGCTCCTTCTCCGTGTGGCTCCTCTGCTGCATGTGTGATCCCAGCCTGAGGCTATCACAGTGCGCTGAACGCCATGCCTTGGCAGGTTGCCAACTGCCGATTGAACTCGGACCTCACAATTAGTTCGGTGTTTTTTTATATGTGCAGTGGTCGACTGGGAGTCAAAGGGCAATCTCTCCTTAACGTGATTTCTGGCATTCTCCCACATTTGAGGTCGGAGCCTCTCATTCCCATTCTGTTTGGGCGAAGGAGGGGGTGGGGGGGTCAGGGTCTTGTATTTGGCACAGACAGACAAGATCTTTGGCTACGTCAGCCACAGCGCCCATTCACTGCAGCGGCTCGGATAGTCACTGAGTCCTTGGAATGGAAATAAAGGGTGTGCGGTCGACAGCTCAGCGCATTTTTCTCACTTTAAGCAATCTGACGCACTTGAAGGTATCACGGTGCGCATAAAGCCGTGGTTTGGAAGGTTGCCAGCTGAGGGGATAACTTGGACCGTGCGCAGTCAACCCACTGTGTGTTTGTGTGGAATGGCCGACTGACGAACTAAGAGTCCGGCTGCAATGGCTCCTTCCTAATTTGGTCTCTATGGCACACCTAGGGATGGCTCCGGTCGTGCCAGCCACCTGCGCCCTCTCCCTCTTCCGGACCGCCTTGTAGCCTCCTCGCATGTCGTCTCTATTGAGAAAATTCCTAGCCATCCCAAAAATCATACTTTCAAGAATTCCTTGCATACTCGGCTGTAGTTGGTATGCCTGTAGAGAAGTAGTAGGGAAAACGACAGGGACGTCTGTAGTGACAATTTCCAGCACCGTTGGCCATCGTCAACCCAGTAAATGCAACTTCAGACATGGATGGTCTGGAATTCGAATCCTGGCTCTTTGGTCATTGTGCCTTATATAGCCGACGTAAACCCTGGTAATTCCTTGTATGATACTATCTATTTTAAACCATTTTACGGATTTCAGTCGATGTTTCATACGTTTCAGCACATAATTTATAACATTTTACACTGGTATATTTTTCCTGAAAGTTCAAAGCCCGGAAAATGCTCGCTTCCTATTTTATTACTAACTTTTCTAACTTTATAGGCAAGGCTTAAACTCAGTTCCTAAGAGCCAAGAAATCTACCAGCGAAAACTCGTTTATTTTCTAAGGGAACCCTGCTTTCCCTCGAAAACGCGCCACATGAACCCGACGGAGAAAGTTCGCTTTCTATACGAATCCCTAATTTCCCGTCAGTATATTCTTTCTGATTTCTCGTCTGGTCCGATCGCCTCCATCTCAATACCAGTCCCCCATACATCTCTTGAATTACCTAGTTGTCGGAAAGCCTTGGGAGGTATGTTTTTAGTAGGCATCGCGGCGTCTCACGATTGCACCTTTTCTAAACGCATATGCTGTGCAAGTGACATTTGTCACTATCAGCTACCTCCCAAGGCCAATGGATGACCCAGGCAGTTTTGCTGCCACCAATTTTGGACCTGATGTGCCACGTACTTAAAGGCTTTCCTGCTTTATTCTTCGTGAAGCTCATAGCCAATCGTGCTGCAGACATTTTAAGGTCAAGCACCACCTTTGTTAACGTCCTTGAGTTGGAAAGCCTTTTCTTTCGACTGCTCTTACGAAGAAGAAGACCTAGTCAGCTCTTGTCGAGTGCATAAATCTATGGGAGTTGGGATGGTGTAGTTTTGTCTGACCAGACCAGCAGACTCTTTTGCTGCAGTCGATCCACTCCTTAATGCTGAACTAGGAAGTCGGTGAAAAAATCTATATTAATTGTGTAGCAATTTTTAGTGGGTTGGATTTTTTTGCTGGCCATCAGAAAAATATGCCTCCGAAATCCGGCATCCTGGTTTAAGCGGACAGGAAAGCTCTGTTACACCAAACCAATGCGTTGCACATAACTGCAAATAAAACTGACATCTAATTATTTCACGGACCTTAGTCCCATGTTTAAAATAATATGATTCAATGTGAAGATGTTACTGCAAACATTATAGTAGCAGGTTGATTTTGAGTTGAATATTCTGCGTGCTGGTTTTAACAAGACAGTGCCTACCACCCTTAAATATACTGAATTATACTGAACTACCCAAAGTAGAAGATCATTGAGCCTTCTAACGAGATTACTTTCCCTCACAAGCAATTTGGGGCGGTTAAGTGAAGCATTCTATACGAGGCTACAGAGGGAACGAGGCTGTTCAATAAAGTCCAAGAACCTATGTGGAAAACAAGGGACGGGATCTTACGATAAAGCAGGCATGACTGTAGATTAAAACGTCCAACGTAATTATCGGCAGTCGGCCCGATGCTAGGCTGACGCAGAAACATGCGACCTTGTAGAAAATTTTATTCTTGTAGGGAATCTATCAGCGAAATCAAAATAAATCGTCTTTGTATATCAAAAAATACAGGAACGGAAGAATTACAGCCAATTCTTATGAAACCGTTTTGAAATCTATACTCAACCTGCAAATTTTTGGTAAACCAACATATTTCACATGGACGTAACTGTACTAAAAGACCATCTGAAAAAACATGTAATTGTAAAACCCGAGTTTAATCAGTTACAAACAATTTGTGGCGTTTTCAAAAATTTCAATTTCTTCTAAAACTGTTGTTTCTAAAAATATACTAAAACGTTCCCGTTGCTATTATACTTTAAGTTGTTTTTGTTAACTGAGAGTGCCAGTCAATTCATTAGGCCGGTTGCCATGTGATTAGCAGTATATATATATATATATATATATATATATAGAAAAGACGAAATTCTTTGGGAAAAAATAGAAACTTTAAGGCGTAAATTTTCGAGACTGGTCCCCCAGCTCGTCGTCAGACTACAGGCGGTGTACAGGAACAATTAATCAATTAACCGTGTTAAACAAAGGATTCTGAGATTGCCCAAAATCCGAACCAATAGGCTTTGAGTGTATTTCGTCATCCCGTCGTGATTGGTTGTGCGCGTTTGAATTTTTCTTTAACGATTTTGTATGTGGCATCCAAATCGATATGCCGGTTAATGCATGCCTCATCTGAGTGCATTGCTTCCAGGAATTCACGGCCTTTTCTGATTTGGCAGATGCCAACAATCCGTGTTTTCTCCCATGCAAATTTATGTCCGGTTTCCAGTGTATGCATAGCCACTTGGGATAAATGGTCTCGTCTTCTAACCGCCAACTGATGTTCGTGTAGGCGGGTTGAGACAGATTTCCCAGTTTGGCCATATATATATATATATATAAAATAACATGACCGACAAACACAAGGGAGACTGGAATGGCCATTTCTGGCTTATTAGTTTTGGGCGCCGCACCGCCTGGGGTTGGACATGGCTGGCTGATGACGGCTTATAAGCCAGAAATGACCATTCCATTCTCCCTTGTCTTTGTTGGTCATGTTATTCTGCCTTACGGCTGCTGGCGGGGCTTGAGAGTTAACCCCAAGGCACGAGACGAGTGAGTCCTGAAACCGATTGGTGAGCGCCCAACTACCATAAATATATATATATATATGGCAAAGACGTTATACCGTACTTCCGACATAGATACTAGCTAAAAGCCCAGACACGTGTTTCGCCGATGTTTCTGCTGCTGTGTGACACAGCAACGAGGGGTTCGGCTCCTCAGTGGGTCCCCCAGCGTTCTCTATGCGGTTTCTGGTATATGGACTCCAGAGAATAATCGGGTAAATAATTTCTGAAATTATTAAGTGCAGGACATGGAGTCAGGTGCTTCGGACATGACTTTTTAGGGTCAGACCCGAAATTTCAATGAACATTTGGGTCGAAGACAATCAACCACTGTGGAATAACCACGTAATGCCCATTCTACACACAAGTAGTACTACAAGTAGTATGAATCTTATATGGCAAAGACGTTATACCGTACTTCCGACATAGATACTAGCTAAAAGCCCAGACACGTGTTTCGCCGATGTTTCTGCTGCTGTGTGACACAGAAACGAGGGGTTCGGCTCCTCAGTGTGTCCCCCAGCGTTCTCTATGCGGTTTCTGGTATATTGACTCCAGAGAATAATCGGGTAAATAATTTCTGAAATTATTAAGTGCAGGACATGGAGTCAGGTGCTTCGGACATGACTTTTTAGGGTCAGACCCGAAATTTGCCATGTAAGATTCATACTACTTGTAGTACTACTTGTTTGTAGAATGGGCATTACGTGGTTATTCCACAGTGGTTGATTGTCTTCGACCCAAATGCTCATTGAAATTTCGGGTCTGACCCTAAAAAGTCATGTCCGAAGCACCTGACTCCATGTCCCGTACTCTAATAATTCTTCAGATATAAATTTTTATACTCGATATATATATATATATATATATATATATATATATATATATGATAGTATGGGGCTCACCGATCTGCTTAAGGAACATGCATGTTCCGTTGTGCCCTGGAGCTCAGACTAGAGCCCTCGCAGGCGGTCGCATAGCGACGTGTAGCATATGATAGAATGGAACCGACAAAGACAAGGGAGACCGGAATGGCCATTTCTGGCTTATTAGCCGTCATCAGCCAGTCATACCCAATCCCAAGTGTGGCACACCTGGGATTCGAACCCGCGACCTTTGGTATTTGAGTCGAACGCTCTACCATTTGAGCCACGGGCTCGTTGTTTTGTCGGTTGTGATCGGGAATATGATGATAGTATGGGGCTCACCGATCTGCTTAAGGAACATGCATGTTCCGTTGTGCCCTGGAGCTCAGACTAGAGCCCTCGCAGGCGGTCGCATAGTGACGTGTAGCATATGATAGAATGGAACCGACAAAGACAAGGGAGACCGGAATGGCCATTTCTGGCTTATTAGCCGTCATCAGCCAGTCATACCCAATCCCAAGTGTGGCACACCTGGGATTCGAACCCGCGACCTTTGGTATTTGAGTCGAACGCTCTACCATTTGAGCCACGGGCTCGTTGTTTTGTCGGTTGTGATCGGGAATATGATGATAGTATGGGGCTCACCGATCTGCTTAAGGAACATTTATGTTCCGTTGTGCCCTTGAACTCAGACTAGAGTACTCACAGGCAGTCGGATAGCGACGTGTAACATATGATAGAATGGAACCGACAAAGACAAGGGAGACCGGAATGGCCATTTCTGGCTTATTAGCCGTCATCAGCCAGTCATACCCAATCCCAAGTGTGGAACACCTGGGATTCGAACCCGCGACCTTTGGCATTTGAGTCGAACGCTCCTGCCACTGAGTGTTCCAATGCACATCTGGACTTTGCGTAAGAACGTCCTGCCAGTTTATTACCGATAATTCGCTTCTCATCGCAGAGGTATTCCGTGGCCAGGAATTTAGCTGGACCTCAGTGTGCTCTATTTGCTTGGTTTGCAAGCAGTATTCTCACAGCAGCAGCTCGATGGACCTCAGTTCATCAGCATTAATTGCGTCTTTCGAGGGAAACATGTTCAGACAATTCGCCCTTTGCGCCTTTTCGATTCTCATTGGAAGCAGATTCGTCGTCAGCTTTACTAGTCTGGTGTCATAGGAATTACGCGAAGCTTTTACTGATACCCCATTCCATTTGATCATCGGTGCGCTAAAACCCCCGGCGTTAAATTCATTGTGTTCTGGGCTGCCTCTAATTTATTCAATCATTGTCTCATTAACATCGGTAGTTTGATTTGTTGTGTGTGCGATCAACAATTCCGGATTTTGTGCTCCACGTCTCTTTTCTTTTAAGCACACTTCTTCACAGTCATGTGCGAAAACAATTCCGCTCTCAGATGCGATAGTTTTTATATTGACGTAGATTTTTAGCCCTCCACTTTTTATAAGCTGTCTGGAAGACGCGATTTCAAACCAGTTCCTGCAATATCTTTTAATCCCAACTTTCTCTTCTTTATTCTTTTTGAGGTGCTCCTTAACCAGTGTTGCACTTTGTTCCTCTTGCCTTATTTGTTGAATTTTTTTCTTATCCAAAGGCAATGCCCTATCTGACCAACACGTACATTCCCTTCCCCGTGTCCATTTTATGGCACGCAGTTTGAGGAAATTAGGGGGCTTTTACTTCAGCCTGTGCACTGGACTTCTCTTCCAAACTTTCATCCAGCATGTCGGTAGGTTTCAGCCAAACCTACCTCCCTCGCATCTGACTTTCCGCAACCGTGTTTTTCACTACTTGCCTATTCTCCAACCAAGAAATACTGTCTATTGTGCCGAGGAAATATACCCCCGTGCTTCTGTTGAAAACAGTTATCATGACATTGCGCGATGTGACGGTCCACTGGGAGGAGTAGCTGAAACTCCTTTATCCCCTTGTAAAGTCTGCGTGAAGCGCTTAAACGGCACTTCCACCTCTCTGAAGTTTTCTCTCTTTCAATCCCTACAGGCAATGGTGATGTTCAATATCCCCAAACACCCGTCTTCTCCCACTGGGAAAACCCGAGGGTCAGCGTTGTTGGCGTCTCTGACTTCCCAGCTGGTGGCGACGCGATCTCACCAGAACAACCCCTACTTGCTGCCTCGGGTCTTGTCGACTCTGGCGAACCCATCTTTCCACCAGAGTTTGTCTCTGGCCTGACACTAATGCGGCGACTGGCCCTCCTTAACGACGGCAGCCTGCCCGTGTGGATCTTGCGTGTGGGTCTTTGCCCACTTTCTGCTACTGCAATGGAAGACCCCCTGGCCTCCTGTCTTCCCCAACGGACGGGCTTCTCGGTTTCTATCTGCCAGGAAACTGGAGAGGAACCAGTGGACGCCGCCGCAGCCTCCGACTCATTCCTTCCGGAGTTTGAATTGAAGCCTGGCGAACGCCGCTGGCTGGAGATTCTCTACGCACCAGACTTTCTCCACCCACGTGTTCACGCCCGACTCTGTGTGTTTGCTGCGATTCAGCCGCTAAGAAATGCTGCTGGTGGTGGCGGTGGCAACGCGACGCCGGCCGAACCAGCAAGCTCCAACGCACGTTCCACTGTTCCTAGAAATTCATCAGGCATCGCCGACTTTACCATCTTCCAGTTGGAGCCAGTGGACCTCGTGGCGCGAATCTCACCGGCTCTCAACGCTAAGTGTCATGCCACCCTCCTACGGCCGTCGTTCGAGGACAGTTTGTGGTAAACTAGTGTTGTCGAAAGTGTGTCTTTGGTGCTATTTTTAGCACGTCTTACGCCACTTAGGGTGTGGCTTCTATGCCCATTGCCATTTTTGCCTACTTAAATGATTAAAGAGCGACCCTCAGCTCCCTTATTCGACACTTAAATGGCTTTCTTGGGCATCTACAGTAGATGTGAAATTTTAACCGAAATATGCTTTCTATTTGAAAAGATACGTAAGTAAAGTTATAATATTAATTATCGTACGGTATAATCCCAAGATATTTCAGTCACGACAAAACGCCGGCTTTTGAAAGCACTTTCAATGCCTTGCTGAATTTAAATGTGCTTTATAGAGAGCGCGCATAAAAATATTTGTTTTTGTTCTCACTTGGTTGAAAATTACGCCTTCCTAAGATTGTATACTTAAAGAAAGAGTGTGTTTGGATTTGGAAAAAACTTTCTGACTTCCTGAGTAATTTTGGACTAAGCCTGTTGTTACATCTGTGCGCCAGGGTCTAGTTGTCTTGTCGGTTTCCATCGGGAATATTGGCATCCGTTGATGAACGCTCACCGATCAATAGCGGGGCTCACTCGTCCCGTTCTGCCTTAGGGCTCACTCTCGAGCCCCACTAGCAACCACACAGCGGCTAGTAGTAAAGGCAGAGAAAAATTGCCGACAAAGACAAGGGAAACTGAAATGACCATTGATGGCTCATAAGCCGTCATCAATCAGTTATACTCAAACCCAAGTGGTGCACCACCCGGGGCTCGAGCCTGCAATCAAAAAGAATATTTTAATAGTACTTTCTATCAAATATATTTGGACTCACAAGTGTATCGGGCCTCAGCGGGAATAAATTTGGGCTACTTAAGGAGTCATTTTGGCAAAGTGTAGTCTTTTCAGTCGGCCTAAAAGAAGGTTGTTTAAAAGTTGGCAGCCTGTGTTGACTGAAAAATTTCATGAATATGCTGTACGATGATTATTATTACAATTCAGCTTAAGTATTCTTTTCGGTGGATGCACAATAGGATTACCTGTCCCTGATTTCATTCTCACGCGTTAACCTCTTCCTTCAGTCATGTGCGTTTTCATTCAGCTCTTTTTGCTGCCCTTAATCTTACAGGTTGCCCTTAGCCCATTTCGCTGTCGATAACAAGGTTGTAATTACCCCTACCTTCTTGGTTTGCTTTTTCCAGGTTTTCTGCTTCCTCGTTCTGCCCTAGCCATAACATCCCTTTTACCGTGGTTCCCGTAAGACAGTTGGCCTTGCTTGCAATGTTCTCAGTGGGTCAGGCTATTGTGCTTCCATCATCTTTTCTAATCGAAAACCCATTTCAGAATTTAGGTTTAAAGTTCATTGAATGTCTTCTCTACTGCATGCTCGAGCGCCTATTCGCCGCTACGTGGTACTACGTGGATTGACAAACACATGGTGGCCGACAGAGGAGCCGTTTCACGTTTGCTCAGTCTATCTTACCTCAGAGTCAGTTTGTGCTCAAACAGCAGTCGGATGTGCTGTCGTCCATTGTGCTTGTATTGGGTTGGTGAAGAGCAAATGTTGCCTTTCAACCGTGGCCTTTAAGGCATATATAATTATACTGCGAATAAACATTTTTAATTAGCATATAAACCAATAGCATTAACACCCACACATCAGTTCGATCCTCGTGTTCGACGATGCCCACATTATATCGTACAGGGACGGTGACTCGCGCTGGATTACGCTGCATCTACCGCACTCTCCTCCTCCCCCACCTGAACCCGGTGTCATGACAGAGTAAAAAAGAACGAAGATGGGAGAGGGCGCAAGTAGCCGGCGCGGTTGGGGTCATCTTCACACCTGGCTCGGATCCCACGGAGTGGGAGTGCCATGAAGGCCACATTAGGAAGGAGCCATTGCAGTCTGACTCTTATTCCGCCAGTCAGCCACTCCACCCAATACGCCACTGGGCTGACCACGCGGTCCGAGTTATCTCCTCAGTTGGCAACCTTCCAAGCCACGGCTTTTAGCGCACCAGGATAGCTTTAAGGGCGTCAGATTGTTTATAGTGAGGAAAATGCGCTGAGCCGTCCATCTCACTCTCTCCCCCACTTCCACAATCAGACCACCGTCCAAGCCAGTCAGTTGTCTGATGCGAAGTGGTCGCCGCTGCTGATTACCTCGTCTGCGCGTACTACGTACATGACCTGGCCCCAAACACAAGCACCAATATTTCACAAAAGGGGGTTGAGCAGCTCACATTTCACATGTGTGGGATAGCCAAAAGGCACGTTAAGGAGCCATCGTATCCCGATTCGTAGTCCACCAGTCAGCCACTCCGCACAACACACTTTGAACTGACTGCAAGGTCTGAGGTCTAAGTAGTCTCTTGTAACCGAAATCGCATTTCAGCATCTCGGTTAATGTTTAATGAGGCACGTCAGTTTCTGCATGTTCATGTCGTGTAATTGTGTTGAAGACCAAACCGGCACTCCACTTATAACTGCTCCTCCCGCCTTCGCCGTCATTCTCTTGTTTTCTGTTTCCATAGGTTGGTCCTCGTTTGCATCCTAGTAATCAACTTGACCGGAATCCTATTTGCTGCCTTCTTCGAATCCCGCCGTTTGTTGGCTCTGTATGAACAAGCGCATCCCTACACGTCAGTACCGACTTCTACGACAAACTCTCGTCTGACAGATGTGACCTCCACGGCCACCAACTTTGCCTCCGGTCTCATCAACCGCAATTTCAATTTGCCCATTTTCGGCTGCTCTTCTGATCTCCAACAAACAACCAGGAGGTCGGAGGAAGGCACAGCGGTTGCTGCTTCCCTCGGCTTTCTGGCCTTCCGTTCGCTCGACCTACCTTCCTCCTCTTCAATGACCGGCTGCTTTCGCTCACGCCACTTCATGCAAGCACCTACACAAAGTGCCGACTCATTCCATCCTAGCAAGCAGGCGACGACAAACTCAGCTATATGCCGGCGCTTACTAGACCAACCGAGTGCTAGTTTCGGTAGTGTGGTCGTCAGTACGGCCGCCTCTGCTGGCCGCGTCCTTGGCTCGCTGTTGCTCACCCTTTTCAATATCATGCGTTCGACAACCAAGTCCGCTGCCGTGGCCGCAACATCTGCCTGCCCGGCCGGCGTGCCTCTACGGCGCCGCTCGAGCGCTGTGGAGGCCAGCCAGCAGCAGCATCGGGGAGACGCCGAGACGAGGGTGCGTCGCGAGGTCAACGAAAATGATCTCCAAGCCTCTCGTTCCGGAAGCGGCAAGAAAGCGCAAGACTACGTTGCTGCTGCTGCCGTTGAGGCTGCTGCCTCTGGTGATCGCTCCCGCAGGACCAGCCTGGGGCTAGGCGATGTTCTAGGCCCCAGAAAGGTACTTTTCTAGAAGTCCTGCTGCGCGTTCACGCTCTCTCTGGCCTTTGATTTGTCTAGTGCCGGTCTGTGACTTGTCTTTTTTGTTCCTTGTTACGTTGACTGTGTATGGCAGGAGGAAGCGGCGGTTTTCCTCCTTCTAGCTGACTTGCCGTGACTATTTATCATTGAATTCTGCTAGTAGAGGCCTAGAAGCCAATATTGCACGTAAATATCAGAGGTGAAAACGTAAAACAAGCTAGAGTTTGACCCTGCGTCCTTCTTCCTTTTTTGGTGCTGACGTTTTGGGAGTGTTGGAGACGCAGGACAAAACGCTTCCGGCAGTCACCCTGAAGCAGTAAGCAGTATGGGTCTACATGTCTTTTTTAGTAGAAAAGTTGGCAAGGGTTTACTATGCGACCCAACTCAGGGATAGGTCATCGTGTAATACGTAACCTAACTGCATTCCAACGTAGCCCTAACTCTCTCCATTGTGCTCGTTAGGGTTAGCCTTCGTTTCAGGGTTAGTAAGGCCCCAGAATATTTCGTTGGCGATAGGAGGACCTAAGTATGGGGTCAAGTGGCAACTCTCCAAGCAGTGACTACTAGGACGTCGCAGTAGTTTCAAAACGCATCCCTTTTAATTTGCTAATGAAAGATCGCACAGACTGGGCCTCATTCTTTCTTATGACAAGAGTCCAAATAAAACTGTGTCAGGTCAGCTAGGAATGATACCGCGCACATTTTTCGGCGTGAGGTAAAGCCACCAGATCTCGTCATCTACACACTTGTCGGGTCAACAAATTATTGGGCGACCCAACTAACCCGGTAACGAATGCTAACCCTAACCAAAACAGTTGATAAGGTTAGGGCTAAGTTGGCGGTCTCCTTTTCTTCATTTAGCCCCATCCATAAAGATCCTATTACCACCGGGCCCGTATTACTCGCTGACTTATCCTTTGCTCCCTGAGTTGGGGTCACCTATTACGTTCGTTTCGAAAAATTTACTTGATTCGAATTTTAATATAAATTACTACTGAAATAGTATGAATTTTTTCTATAGATTTTCGATGACCTCACAAATTCAACTATATTTGATAAAAAAACATGCACAAAAGTATTTTTCATGCAGTCATTCTGTAGCAAATTGCTTCCTTTTTAAATTTTACACTAGAAGAAAGGGTATCCTGTGGTTTAAAACTTTTGCTAAATTCTAGGGCAATTTCGAAACTGACCTGCTGTTCCACTTGCATTTGGTGTTTCCGAACCACAAACTGATTTTTCATCCGTGTAAGCCAATTCATACATGTTTATACGCCGTTAAAAAGTCGTCATTTAACTCTCACAAATGCTGCGGTCGATGTAGAGCTTGGTATATACTTAACGAGTAACACCTATGAATGGACAGATACAGCGATTTATAGATGGACATTTACAGTCTTAAAAAGTTTCAGAATTAGAGGCCTTTTAAAACTGAAAAATACCCTTTCTGTGCAGATAAATTTGAAGAAGACTACATTTCCTACTGCAGGAGTACAGTGAATAATACTTTTTGAGCGTTTTTTTCTATAAAGTATATTTTCATTTTTAAGGGGATCGCAAATCATACAGAAAAATATGCATTATTTAAGTAATAATTATTACAGCGTGTAGTTCATGCATGCGGCTGAAAAGAAGCGCATTCTCAATCCGGCATTCTGGCGTGGCTGAAATGTTTGGCGATTATACTGCATGACCAGTAATCTTAGAACCCTACTTAATTAAACTTTTTGGTTACCATTTCCTGAGACAGCAAATCGACTGGTAGTGGAGTGGGGGGAGAAGGGAGGACCCCGTTTTATTTGCCGGGTTATTCCTGATTAAGCTGTTCCGGTGATCTCTTCTCCCCATGCGACTTGGAAAACGCCCTCTGGCTAAGTCTTACTGGCTGCGCAGACGAAATTGCTAAGCGCGCAGTGTCAACTTACCTGTTTACTGCCTCAGGCACTGAACAGAGCGGAACCTACCAGGGGTGGGGCATTAGCGTTGTTTACACCGTCGGTCATCTGACGTAAGTATTTCTTTCTAATCGAAAACATATTTCAGAATTTCAGTTAATAGTTAAAGGCACAGGCCAGCAGCTGTATCTGATTTCAGCGGAAGGTCTTGCTGCAGATCTGTTAAACGTAAGCGCACTTCTTTTGGGTGATACAAATGCAGAATTAAGGTAATGCTTTGTGGGAGGGGAAGCGTGTACATCAGGCTTATCTTTTAAGGTTATCTTCTTTGTTAAAGCGCTTCTGTATTGTCTAATCATGAGTCTTAATGTTAGCATCATGTGCAGCCCTTGACACTGTCGTCACCACTAACACCCCCGTAATACTGCCTTCTCAGGTTTGCCCTTCTGAATTGATACGAAAAGCCAGTGTCCTTGTTAGTCGTTGATGAATATTGCTGTCGGAGTCACCTCTCTCTTCTGATTCATCCTTGATTCAGATCGCGCATTTAACTTGCTTAAAGTGCTGGTTTTAAGGTATGATAGTAACTCCACCTCTAAAGCAATTCATCTGACTTTAAAAGTGCATCAGAAACATAGGCTTAGCGTTACCCTGTGTGAAAATTGCTCATGTGATACAGCTGTGCTTTCGTTCCCACAAGCACAAAACCGCGCGCACATTGCGCTCCCGAGTTCTGTGCTGCATTCGCAGAAAACTTGCGAGCATTTTAGCACCTTTTAAGACCAAATTTACTCATAGTTATGTTTAGAATAACTTATTTTTAACCTTGACCTCTCGGTGACGTGTGTTATCTGCTCGAGTTTTCATTTGAATCTGTCTAATTTTGCATTAATTAGTAGGGCAAAGTTTTAAACTTTAACCCACCCCAAGAACAGGAGATGTTCGAGTAATTTGCCACTTCTCCAATTCGCGAATGTTCGAAAGCTGATAACATTGGTTTCAGAAAAAAAAAGTTATGTACAATCTCTCGCGGCTATTTCTGTGATATGCGTTACTTGGATTAATGTGTTCACCCTTTTCCATCATGATCACAGTTTCCTCGTTTAGGCATTATGATGCGTAACCTGTCGTTGCGTTTTAGATCCAAGCTATTTTTTCCTTCAAATCCTGATTTTTGAAACTACAAACCAGAAGGCGTTAAACTCGTTTGCCCCTCCCCTCCTACTAATCTCCACAAGTTGGTGCTGTTGCGTTATGTTTCCTGATTGCAGTTCAATTTCATGGTCTGTTCGTTTTTTTCAGACTCGACAGGGTATCGTTAAACAAGGCTCCGATGCTTCTGACAAATCGCAAACCCAATCCAGCGCATCCAGGTTCGTTTAAATACTCCCGCCTTTGTGCCGCGACAATTTTAGAAAGTTTCGCGCACATTTAAATGGTTTTTGCTTATTCATGCAATTGAAATGATATTAAGCTTGAGGAATGTGCTTTTTGACAGCGCGAAAAATTATTTGGAAAAAGTCGGCCCGAATATTCATATCAACTTTCAGTCTACACCTGTAAGCCTTCAAATAGACTGATTTACTCGAAGTTAGCGATTGATTTCTGAGGAAATTAAAAATCAAAAATTAATGTGCTGTTTGTTGAGATCCAACCCCTGATCCCTCCCTCCAGCTGGATGCTAGACCTTCGCGTGGGTTTGTCTCGTAGTCACAATAGAAACCTCGTTCAAACTTTTATATGCTAGTCTTAGATGTCAGGAAGATATTACTACCGATGAACTCTCACACGGCTGGTTGAGCCATCTCTGGTAGGTAAAGCACCCGTCATGTTGAGGGTTCTCCAAAACCTGCTTTTATATTGCCTGATGTGAGGCCACAAAAGCTACTGAGTTTTAGAATCATAATTTTGACAGGATGTATCCGCCCACACCGATTATGCTACCATCTGCGCATACATCTCATTATAAGCAATCTGATGTGTTTGAACCTATCACTGAAAAAAACGTTTGAAGAAGTTTTTCAAGCAATTCTCAGTTAAGGAGCTTCCTTGTGAATTAATCGAGTGTTTATATTTTGTGTTTCCTCACAAAAAGTTGTATGCTTGTTTTGTTTCCAGCTTCATTCCTTACCAATTCTGTTCTGAATAGTCTCTTGAGGCTTAAAATTAGGGTTTTTTTATAGAATTTAAGCCTTTTGCCTCTGGCCTTTCTTGAATCTTAAAGGCTCTTGTGATCTTTTTCGTCTATTGTAATTCATTAGACATCATTTGTCTTTAAAATCGGTGGAAGCAGTTTCCCGTACTTAAATATACCTTTTCTGTTCTTTATGCTAATTTAAGCCACTATCTTCATGAGGCACTTACTATTACTGGCTGTTCTTATTGTAGTAGTATTGCTTGGGAACCTTCGTATTACCGCATATCTCCACCTTTGTTCTGATCTAGTATATCGGGCGTTTTGCAGTCTGGCAACCGATCGAATCGGCAGCACATTACCCGTGCTCCCAACGAGGCGCCAGCCACTAAGGGTTACCAGTGACCCACCCCTTCGCACTTCCAAGTCTGACGCCCCCAAGGAGAAGTCGAACAAAAACAACAGCTGTAACCCCAACCCCGAGACGATCGTATCAATCAGTCGTAGTATTGAGGCCGCCGGCAAGGCAGCTGACTCAATCACCAACAGCCCCAAAGCGAGACTGCACAAATCCACCGCCGCTGTGCCCGCCGAGGCGCCGAAAACTTCGGTCTCTCATCCACCGCTCTTCTTGGAGAGCATCAACGTGGACTCGGCCTCTCGGCGACTGATTAAATCCAAGCGTGTTAAAGCCAACGTGTCCAGCCAGCAGTCCCATCTGGAGACGTCGCTGTTCTCTGCCGCAAAAGTGTCAGCATCGCCAACACCACCGGCGACCTCTCCAAAACCGCAAAAGACTCTCAGCAGTTTCTCCCGCATAGTACCGAGAGAGCCTCAGGGGTGTGTTTTCATGTCTGTTTGATACTCTGGGTTTCTTAAACGGGTGTGAGTTTAATATCTGGTCAGCCATTGCGTCTGGCTTCATCTCCAGTAGCGCTGAATAAACCTTGCATCTAGTAGACGATTGGAATAAGGTTGCCTGTGCACGACTCTTCCTGGCTAATACATCTGAGAGGTCTTTGGTCTATCACGGCGCTCAAAATGTCGACCGTTTAGATGTTGCTGGGACACCTTGGGGCCGAGAGGTGGATCATATTGGCCCTGTTTGATGCGGTCTCCATGATCACTGTCACATGCACAGTACAGTATCCACTCAAATTAGGACTACTTCTTGTCCTCAATAGAGGGACCAGAATGTGTACAACACGCGTCGAAGGCATCGTGGTACCGAGTCAACTGCTGCCCCTGAAGACCGTTTCCCGAAGTCCCGACCTTGTATTTTCACGGGAGAGGGAAAAGAGGAGTCGACAGCGCTCAATCACTTCGGTTGTCGGCCTCTCACGTTGTGCGAGCACGTCAAACAAATCATTACGATATAGTGATTTCGTGTCCGGCTGTTGCCCCTATCCCGGCTTGATGTGTTAAAATGTTGGCTAAGTGTAGGCTGTAACCAGGTGGTGTGTGTGTCATAGGGTTTATGGCACGGAGGTCCAGGCTGTGTGAGCTGGGATCAGAGCTGCTGCCCATATCCTCTTGTGTTTTAAACCAGCACCTCTCACTGAGAGAGAAGTATAATCCTAGTCTCTTTATCCGTTTGGCTCCTCTACGGCATGTGTGATCCGAGCCCGAGAATATCACGGTGCGCTAAGTGTCGTGTATTGGAAGGCTGCTAACTGACAATTACACTGAGACCTTACAATCAGTTCAATGTGTGTTTGTGCGGAGTGGCCGACTGGTGGACTGAGAGTCAGCCTGCACTGGCTCCTTCGTAACGAAACCTCTGACAATCTCACGCATGTGCGCTCTGAACCGTTCAATCCCTTTTGCGTTAAATTATTGTGCTTTTGTTTGGGGAAGGCAGGTCGTGTAAGTGGTGCGCGTAGACGAGGTCATTAGTTACATCAGTAGCTGGTACTCCTATACCATGAGACCCGAGCCAAATATGACGCCAGTCACTTGCGCCCGACCGTGCCTCTGGTCTTCTTGACTCTGTCTTGACACCGGACACAGACGGGTGGGGGAAGAGAGAGAGTGTGTGAGCACAAGTCTACTATCACTTAAAATTAACCCACGCGCAAGTCACTGTCCCTGCACCACCATGCCATGGAGCACACGGCATGGCTACGGATCCTGACCTTTCTGGTATTTAAAATCTGTTTTTGCCACCCCCTTTCTGGTCGCACTGGCCCTGCCTGGAAGTTAGTCATGCGCAACAAGGCCATTTTAGTAATCGCGAGCGCAGTTCCGAACTTTGGTGAGGGGAATGGTTTCAGCAATCGCTAGTGGACTATCGTGTTAATGCATCCAAGAGCGCATATGAAGTCAACGCCCAGATCGCCGCCGTGCTCTATAGGTAGGTTTCGTCAGTCAGCTCTCTTCCTGCACTTAAAAATGCCTTACCCTACCAGTGGAGCGGAACAATACCTCATACCGAAACGGACTAATCCTTTTTTGTCAAGGGACGTCGGTTTAATTGCCCAGCTGTTAGGCGATGGTATTTTCAAATAACGTCTCCCGGCCTGATTTGGGGCGAATTCAACCGTTCAACTCTGCATTGCGGCAAGCATCTTGCTGGTAGAAGTTTCCTGGTCTTTCATACTGTATTGTAGACCATGTTGAATGTCTGATATATCATCAAATCTTGCCTACTAGGTTGTTTCTGCAACCGTTTTTTATTTAAGATCCCTAAGTCTTCACTGCGTAGGTCGGTTTATATTTTTTAGGTCAGATGCTTCACACTCCATCTAAGAAACACATGCTATATGCGCGTTTGATCGGGGGTCACGTGCCTTTCGGGGATCGCATTTTCAGTGAATGTGCCTACTGTGCTTCATACGGGACCCATTAGCTGTGATTTACTTTCCTTATAAAAAAAAACCCTTATTAAGAGGCCTTACAAAAAACGGAGTAGCGCTAGCGGCAGTGGATGGTTTGTACATCGTGGACTTTTATGATCAGAACAGTGACAGCACGATCGCTCCCTGTTGACCCCCCTTTTCTGGTGTTCATTTTATATGTCTTGATTAGAACAAGAGACTGTGTATCTTGCTCAGTCAAGAATATCGGCGCGGCCGTGGTTGACACTAAAGCCTTCAACTTTGTGGAAAACGTCTGATTAGTAGACCACGTTTTTTTCTGCCAAGCAACGCTACTCTCTTCGGAGAGCGAAGATATTGTCTACCTTCTGCTTAATCTTGAGGCTGCGTATAGATAAAATGAGCCAGCCCACCGGCTGGGCACGCATAGACCTTGAAATCTCGCGACTTCTCGTCACATTAATCGGGTGCCGAAACCGAAACTATGCGAGACTCGCGTTAACCTGATCCCTTGAAACAGTCGTGAGACAGGCCGGTATTGTGCACTGCCTCTGTAAATCCTCTAACCCGTCGCACCTCCAGCAAACAACGATGATTTCAATCGGGAAGGACACTAATTGCGCTCATCAGATGCTTATGGGCATGAAGCCATAGTTTGGAAGTCCATTTTTTCGAAGCCAGCACTGTTTGGTGGGGATTTCAGGCGGATCTTTTAGAGTCAGAGGCCAAGCCAAGTGCCGCAGTCTACGGTTTGCATTGTCAGTTGCAAGTGAGTTAAGCTTTTCTAGAAGACCTCAGACCGATTGCAAGCTCAGGCAAATCTTAGAGGTGCGGAAGTTCTGCATCACGGAACCGGTTAAATCGGCTCCGTGATTACTGGCTACCTTATTGTATACACAAATGCGGTCACACAACAGAGATTGGTCATGCATACCTCGATAATTTCGATTCGGTAGTTTTCGTCACGCCCGAGAGCCGAGGCACCTAAACATTTTTCAGCTCTTCTACGCCAGCGTGCTTTTCGGCATTGTTGTAGGCACCCTACACTTTTACTCAACTTTTCACTGCAATTCAATTCTACATCCGTATATATGTAGCACTCGGTGAAATTTAACTTCCGCCGCCATTTCTCTATTTTTGTATTCTTCCCCATTGCAGAAAAAATTCCTCCAGTGTCAATGCCTCCGAGAATCGCAACTTACAAAGTGCCGGTAAGCGGCAATACCCTTTTTACATATATAATTTGGACGAACTGTGTTAACTCTTATCCTAGCATCTGTTAACTGAGGGGGGGAGGAGGTCTTCACCTGTTTTTACCATTTTGTCCTCTGTGTTAATAAGTATTCAAGGACTCCGTGTATACTTGAAAACTCTTCGTTGGTAGCGTACGGATGATGCCGGCGAAGGTTCCCTTGTCTGGCATCCTTTACGGTTACGCTTATAGTTTGAACATACGCATCGTGATTACAACTGCAGTGGAGAAAAGTAGCCCCTGTCGTTATCCCAGGGTAAGGAGCGTTTTGAACCCTCATATGCTCTCACCAACATGTCGGTCCTAGCTCACGCGTATGTTTTTCTCCCAGGAGCGACAGTTTTTTTCCTCCTTAAAAACCCACAAACCCCATTCAATATATAATTTTTTCATGATACATGCCCAAGGAGTTTTGTTTTACTGTGGGCTCTTTTTATTTATTTTGTGATTTGTGTCGTTTGTCATCGCCAAGAAGCTGACCTAGTATTCATAACTTAAGTATACACGATTTCGCACTCGTTTTATTTTTTTCAATGATAGCGCCCTTCTGGGTACTCAAGTAAAACATCTATATATCTATCTGTCAGCCCTTTTCTTGCTTCTCGCCGCTTCTCACTCCATAAGCCTTTTATTGGGAACACCTTTACGATGCAGCTCATATAGCTACTTATTTCTATTAAGTAGCCCTAATTATATATAAGTGCTCCGTACAGAGAACTTTGTGTTTTTCCTATTCGCGAGCGAAACAGTGGCAACAGCAGTCCCCACTAGGCTGACTTCTTGCATCCTTCTTTATTTGCATACACTATAATCTGTGCCAGTGTTGTTTCCGCAACACGTACCAGGTTTACTGTAGTTTCACCGAACGTTCCTTGTTTTTGAACGTGAAGGAGGAGTAGATAGGCCAACAAGGATAGGGCCTCCTGGAACCAAAAGCGTAGCGGGTCGATGATAAAAAATAAACATGGAAATAAAATGGAATAGAGGAGAAACTGGGGAAAAAATGGGGATGAGAAGTGGCAAGAAAAAGACCGAGAGGACACAGAAAAGGTGGCTGGAACACAGATAAAGCAGCTATTTTGTAAACTTGAAGTGGTAGTCTATGTGAAACAAATAGAAATGCCGATTGTTCCTCTATGGCAGTAGCACCTGGCTAAAACCGTGTTGCTAGTTAGGCTTGTTGCCCATTTAGCTAGAAGTACACAATGTGAACATTACCCTCTTAAATGTTAATCCATCCAAGTCTATACTCTCAATACGATTGATTTGCCACTTTAATACAGCCTTACCTATCTGCAGACCCGTGAGGGATTGATGTGATGTCTTAAACGACCACGGTTCTAAATGCACTGGATGCCTGTTTGATTCCGCAAGAATGTTTTCGGTTTCCAATCGTGCCCAATCATTTCCCCTTTCAGCTTCCAAGAAAACGTCATCATCATCCTTACCTGCCTCTCAAAGTAAAGTCCCAACGAATCAACAGCAGCAGCAACAACAACAACAAATAATCCTCAACAAGCCAACCACTCTTTACTGGCACACAGCTTCTCTTCTTGCGAGTCCATCCGTGCACGCTGGGGAGGACGCTCAAGGTTTGGATTCCAACCAGTCGCATCGACCGTACCGCGTTCAGATTAATACGAATATGCCTCCACCAGTGCTTCAGAAGTTCTTGGGTGGTCCTACGGGTTCTCTGCACTCTGTTGACAAGGGGTATGCGGAGAGGCCGATGACAACAACCATCAACGATGTGGATTTTCCTCTATTGAGCGAGGCCGCCGAAGTACCGCGTCGCGTGAAAAGCAGTCTGATTCCATCAGCACCACATTCAGCTGATTACGGTATGGCTGTCAATCTCCTGTCTTCTAATGTTATCCTCTGTTTTGGTGACTCGACATCCAGCTTATCAACTGTTTTGTTTTTGCATTATCCTACAGATAACCGCCATTCTTTCGGCATGAGCGAGTCAGAGAAGGGTCCATATCCAGGTCGCTGCTGGCCTTTATTTTACTCTGGACGGAACCGTGTTTTCTTCCCACCTACGTACCCGATGGACTATCCAGACCCCTACTCCGTGCCCTATGATGCGACCACCTTTCAACCCACCTACCAAGTACTCGAAACGGCTGATGGTGGTAGTGGTGGTGGTCTTTACCAGTTTATTCGACCTTCATCCTATGACAGCAGCGAAGATCAGATGTCGGAGCTGCGATCACTGCTGCCATCAACGGTGGAGCCATTCTCGCAGCATTCATCGAGCCTGTGGCGGGGAACGCCACAATCGCCGCCTGGAGTTTTCCATATACATCGACGCAGACGGTCATCTACAGGGCAGATCGCCCAGGAGCCCTTCCAGTCAAACCGATCAGATCTTCCTTTGTTCTTACTGAGCCAGAGCACTTCAGATCTGGCGAGTGACTCCGCGGTGCATCCGGAACTTTCAGAGGCGACCCAACAGACTGATATCTCAAAGTTCTCTCCAACCTCCCTCGATTCTAACGGCGATGGGGGTGGGGATGAACTACAGTCCTTTACACTAGCTCGACGTCAGAGAATGCTGAATCATGAGAGCCGCAAGCACAACAAGGTTCTCTGTGGAGACAAGGCCTTCCTGTCAGATTTACACTTGGCTGGCGGTCAGAGCAGGTACAAGGCACAAAACTTTTCAAGCAACGCGCACGACCGCGTGGCGGCCGCGCTAGCTGAGGATGAGGCCTTACTAACGAGGGCAATGCGCGAGTCAGACAGTCTGCAGAGTTCGAGCTGCAACGATGGCTTACTTATCTTTCGAGACGCCATAGGTGGCGATACACTGCCATTGACAGATGATTTGGCTTCGGTTCCGGTGCCTAGCACCACGGACTACTTTCTGGACTGCCAAGACGACTTCTGGTCATCAACCGCGTTCCCTTTAACTCTGGGAGACGACGGTGTACACAACACTCAGGACTCCGCAGTGACCGTTTTTGGGGGTGTTAAACTGGGTGCGTGGCCACCGGCCGCCATGGCTTGGCCTCAGCAGTCGTTTGAGTCTTCAAATGAGCATACCCACCGTCAATTCAGAAATGTATGGCCGGGTGAAGAAGAACTCGAATACAGGCCCAGATTAGCTCCCATGCGCGGGGCTGATCGTCATTCGGCACAGAAACAGGTACTCTTTAATTCTCTTATTTTTTGTGACTTGATTACCCATCTTCGCCTACCAAACGGGCTTCTGTCTGGTCTTACTAAATTTTCCCATTGATTGACTCTTTTTGCGGGAAGTTGTACCTCCAGAGCGAGCGGTGCTAGTGCATCAGACCTAAACGGTGGTCACTCGGGTGATAGGGCCTTATGCTGCAGTTCCTGTTTCTATCTCAGCCTTGTATCTTTAGTTAGCATCCACGTCACATTTAGTCACTCGTACAATTATCGTTTTTAGTATCTGGTCGTTCTTCGCCTAAAGTGTATATAATGCCATTTGCGTCTGCTGCTATATTCTACCACCATTAGTAATTGAAACCTAGGCCGCCCCATGGGATGGTAGGTGTGTCCATTTAAAGGCGCAATGCGTCCCGATGCTGTTACAACCCTCCGCAGGGTGCTGTAATCGGGGCGGCGGATCTAAACCGGCAGTGTGTTAGAGCGTTGGACTTCGCGGGTTCAAGCCTCCAGTCTCTCTTGTCTTTTTAACATTGTTCATCTGTATTTACTACTACTAGCCGGTGTGTGGCTGCTGCCGGGACTCTAGAGTGAGCCCCAAGGCAGAATAGGAGGAGTGAGTTCCGTTATCAAACGGTGAGCGTTCATCAACTAATAACACCATATGTCTCAGTTCTTTAAGGTCCCAGCCACTGTCAGACCTCGTTTTCGACCTGGCAATTAAAAGAGCAAGGGACATTCATGGCCCTCGCACATATTAGTGGCTTGGATGCATCATACTGAAGAGGTTCCCCACCAGCGGGATCATTCGGTCCTCTTCCACACAGGTTGCAATGACTCCATAACGTAGCCCTATGGCAAGTCCTTTCATTACGACTTTGGAGACCAGCCCACGCGTACGTTGGAGGGGGGCCTAAATGTCAGGTCAGCCACTGTGCCAACTCTTTCTTCCAGTATTGCTATTGGAATACGATGAGCACGGTATGAATGTCAGACGTCCGTTTCTGAAGTCCACTTTACCACGATTAAATTCGTGCAAGCAGTGGTTCTTGCCGGGTGCGACGGACGAACTGCCAAGCGCCAGATACTGCATACTCTCCGATTTGCATGTGTCGGGTGTGCATTCTGTTGTCTGCCCCCTCGAAAAGGGTCTTGAGTACCTTGGCTGTCTCATTACTGTGTCACTTGATGTTCGGGGAGCCGGTTTGCCACCTCTGCGTTGTTCCGACCTTGGCAGCAACTTGGCTTTATTATTGTGAGTTCCGCCTATCTCTGGCAGTATGCAGTGGACACCTTGACTGTCTGTTGACTATGTGCCCTCCGCACTTGTTTCCTACCTAGATTGCAAATGTTTCACCCATCGGAAGTTCTGCAGCAAAGCGACAGCAGGCCCCTTCCGAGGCAGTATCTTCATCGGACCTCATGACGGACCATGGCGACACAGATGTCGACTTGAGCTCACGTCCGCGAATGAGCGTCTAAACCTATCTTGCCGCTTGTGCTGCTGCTATCGTGAATGCAAATTTTGTCTAATCGTCGCCTGCCTCTTTTTTCTTCACGTTCTTCCCTCGGTTCCTCTTGCTACTGCCCCCTCCTCGTCATCCTTCCTCCGTCCCGTTACCGCATTTCTGAATCTTTTCCTTCTTCCTCTTCTTCTTTTCACTTTCCGCCTACGCAGTTACAGCTTAGACACAAGCACACGCACTCATCGAGAGAACACAGCTACGGCCGCTAGCACCCTCGCGTATTCCTGTCGGCCAATTTTACTCAGCAGAAACTATTAGATTTATTATTTTGTTTCTATTACTTTTTCCTGCCTCGAAGTCATGACGTATTTACTTTTTTATCAGACTTTCGGTTTTATATGTTGACAATGGATGCGCAGATGCACACGACACAAAGAAAAAAACATTTGAAAAAGGTACCTTTGAGTTGCAGCACATTCTTTTTTCCTTTAATAGGTCACAACCTGCGTACAAGCTGGCGATTCTTGAAATTCACCAAAAGGTAATGAAAAGGGATAGATCTCTTAAAAGTAAATACTTAACAGTCCAGTCGAGGCTTCCATATTTTGAAAGAGGGCGGTGGCGGTGGTGGGGTGAACGACCGTCAATTTGCTATGGCGCAGTGTTGTGCCATCGGCCGCATTGTGTAGAAAGACATTGGCCTTGAAAATAGCTTACTTCGTATTGTAATCCAGATGCGGTTGATTCTTCGGATTCTCGGGAGAAGTTTGGAAGTTTTTGAAGGCTAGCTGTTTCAGTTGTGACAGACGCATGCCCGGATTCTCTTTACGCAGCTCGGGCAGGACCCTCTCCTCGTACGCCATATAGACTGCTTTCATACGCTTCTCTGGATGCCGTTCGGTTACGGCCTCGTCACCAACAACCCTAAAAATGATTGTAAAATAAGAGATTTCCGACCGAGGGGTAATGGCTTTTGGCAAGGCGCCATTTGGTTGCGATGAGAGTAAAAAGGCGGTTTTCGTAACAAAAATTATAGCGGGAGGGATATTTAATGTGCCATTCAAAAACTTTTGCTGGATGAAGGACATTGAAAAGACAACCTCATAGTAAAACCCGAAAAAGGGCTGTAATCAGTCAGAAGAGGATTTTGGCCGCCGAGTTTTTCACAAGTGGGTCAAATGAACATATTCAGTTAGTTGGCCGTATTTGTTTAAGAGACCAACTGCATCGTCTACGGTCCAAGAAATGCGATGGTATCTGAGGAAGGGGGGGGTGCCTAAAATGTGTAACAATGAGGGAAATACTCGTGCTGGGCAGGCTAGCAGCTCGTGACCCGATCCAGTCCCATCATAACCGACGACCGGGAAAGATAGCGCCTTTTTTCTGCAACCTTGCCTCGGTCATCATATAGAATCAACTCCACCAAGTCACACATTAAAAATCCAATGAAGGGTTTGTAGGGGGATAATAGAGATGCCAGAAAACGGGTGACATACATAAAACTCAGCAATTAAATGCAGGCGGATGCACAGAGTTGGCGGGGTTGTGGTAAGCCAGAGATTGCGAACTAGGGACTATTATGGTGGCCAACAATTCGAGCCCGTCGCAAAGAAATGGCTTCCAGACTAAGTCTTCCGATTTTGTACCGTGCCTGCCAAAAGTACAGATTTATAAAATTGTAAATCACCCCAAGCCGCGGGGAGGGCAGCGTACGAAAAAAATCCAGATTTGGAGGGTGGCATGATCCCTAATATGGTCATCCTTGCGCGTCGTGTCTATTCGAGAATAATTAGTCTGAGCCGCAGATGAACCCATATAGAACATGGTCCGAGTCATTTTGGCTGCCGGTGATGGCGACGCATCGCGCCAGTATGCTCAGGCAATTGCATAGACTATTTTACTTTGGCCACCATGTTACAGCTAAGTGGACAGTGCTAAAAGAAGGGTCCCGCAAAGACAGCGCGGTTTTTATGGCAATTTAACAAGCTTAATACCATTCGCGCAACGGTTTACAGCTGCGCACTGGCAACCGAATCGCCTCTTAGAGGCGTTGGACTTACCGGTCCTACTAAAAAGAACAAATGAGACATTAAGTTACATCGTCAGCAAACGTTGGGCCCGCAGCGGAATGTGACAATGACAATTGCAGAATGAAGATGTGCAACCACGATATTTAGTGACATTAGTCTCCAACGAAACAGCCCTGATCGATTTGAACGATGGCAACACAATGTCCACCAGATTTGTTAACAACAGCACAGTGTAAGAAGGGCTACCCCGGAAAGACGGGCTATCCGTTAGCCTAGCTTCTGGCTTCCCGGTACATCCACAGGTGGCGGATAGTGGAACGGTTTTCAGTGAAGGTTAGCTGCAAAATAAGCAGGCTCTCGGGTCTGGCGAATAAGCAGTCGCGGACCAGCAGCGACAGTGCTACCATTGCGCGGAGGGCTTGAACCTGGCACGGCGATTGCCGTAAATCCGGACGACGGCACTGTCATGGCGACCGTGAACTGCTATTAAATAAGTTTGCTTGCCACCGCTGCTTTGTGGTTAGGTTCTTGAGTCAAAGCGCTTTAGGAGAAAACCTCGAAGAACCAATCCGAGTGGCTGTTGGGTACCCCCGGTATTCAAAATCCCCAAGAAACCTCATTAAAGATGTCCGATTACAGTACTACATTCCGGGATACGGCGTCCACGGGAAGCACGCGCTCCACAACCCTGGTCCAGTGGTGCGAGCGAAGATTATAAGATCTCGACTACTCAACCAGGAAAGGAATCTTGGTATTGGATGCTGGAATGTGCGAACTTTGCTGGATTCAGGTATCAGAAGTCCGACGGTACACGGTGTTCATCAGTACCAAGTGGATGTCTGCAGCCTGTATGAAGTCCGAATCCCCGACTCATGGGCAAGAGAAATAAAGATCTTGGGAGTCAACTCCCCTTCACCCTGTACCGCAGCGGCCCACAGGACTCGTCTGGTAGACACGGTGTGGCTATTGGCTTCTCGGAACAAGCAAACCGTGCACTGCTTACTTGGGAACCAGTCAATTACCGAATGGCTTATGCGCGACTGAAGGGGCACTATACCGATATCTCTGCCGCCTCCGTGTACGCACCGAACAGCCCGATAAAGAGCCCTTCTACTCGTAGCTACATTAGTTATTAGAAAGGCTCCCTCGCCAACATTTTTTATCGTTGCGCGCGACTGGAATGGTAGGATTGGACTCGTGGACTCATCAGTAACCTTATTGACCGGTTTTGAGCTTGACTCTCGATGCGACAGTGGTGAGAGAATGCTGAATTCTGCTGATCAGAACAAATTGTTTGTCACGAACACGTGCTTCCAGGACCACCACAAATATTTGCTGACTCGGTATTCAAACTGCGGTTGGAGTTGGAATCCGAAATGTCAAGCAAACAAAGCTCTTGTCCCAGCGATTCAAGGTTCTGCAGCTGGGTTCCCGATCGCAGATCGATGCGTGGTACCGAAACTGATAACGTCCATGGGTCTGACCATGGTCTTGTTCGCACACACCTGAAAGTTCACATCTCACCTGCACCCAAAATTTCATGCGCGAGACAACAACATTCGGCAACCCAGCACTGCCGAGACCCTGAACACAGAAATCCGGTCCCATTTTACCACCCGAGACGACAGATAAAGCAGTGACCAACAGTCATCACTGAAGACATCCATCTATGGAGCAGTTAAGAAAATTCTTGGATTCACCCAGCGGCGCCGCACTGACTGGACCAGTGGACGAACCCTGCAATTTTCTGCCCGGATTACTCGAGCCAGGTCCCGCAACGATGCTTCTTTCTGCCAACTCCAAAAGATGACAACAACATCGGCTAGGGAGGACCGGTAGAAATATCGGTGTGAAATCGTGACCTCAATGGAGCAAGCCTAAAACGTCGGTGACACTCGCAAACTTTACCAAATCATCCGCCTAGTTAGTACTTAACCCCCACAATTTAGTGATGGTGATGTTCGCGAGGTGAATGGTGGCTTTATTGCTGACAACTCGGTCAAGCTTGATCGCCAGTGTGAGCCCTTCCTCAAATTTTATTAGCGACTAATCACACCCTCGCTCTCCTCTACGGTTGTGTCATCCCTTTCTAGCCTATGTGGTGCCCTGCGACCCCTTTCCGAGAGAGAAGTTGCCGATATAATACAGGGGCTGCACAACAACAAGGCGCCCGGAGAGGACGGTATTCCCACAGAAATCTACAAGGCTTGATACAGGCGCCCTGGCAAGTGTGGAGAGACGGAGTAGTTCCTAATGACTGGGGTTCTAGCATCCTCTTGTCTGTCTTCAATAAAGGAGACACTCGACACTCTGGCGTCCTGGCTCCATGAGATGATTGAGTAAGCGTGGAGAGACGGAGTAGTTCCTAAGGACTGGGGTTCGGGCATCCTTCTGTCTGTCTTCAAGAAGGGAGATAATACAAAGTGTGAGAACTACTGCGGCATAAGCCTCATC
Source organism: Schistocephalus solidus (assembly GCA_017591395.1). Taxonomy (NCBI): domain Eukaryota; kingdom Metazoa; phylum Platyhelminthes; class Cestoda; order Diphyllobothriidea; family Diphyllobothriidae; genus Schistocephalus; species Schistocephalus solidus. The sequence continues at coordinate 2,064 of WEDG01014255.1, read as the reverse complement.
AACGTTGCTGCGAAGATCTTCAATACTGTCCTTCTCAGACGATTTCAGGCTGTAAGTGACTCTAGGACGAATCCCAACCAAGCCGGATGCCGAGCTGGGCGTGGATATTCACGCTGAAGCGCATTCTGGAATCCCGCCATGGCTACCAGCGACCGACAGCCATCTGATTTATTGATTTCGCCACTACGTTTAATCCCGACTATCGTGAGTCCCTGTGGCGAATAATAGAACTAGATGGTGCGTCAGCCAAAATCATGGTTATGATAAAGGCCTACTATCGCTCCCCCACTGCACGAGTCCTCGTACATAATAATCACTCCCAACCCTTCAATATCCGATCTGGTGTTTGAAAAGGTTCCATTCGTGCCCATTTTGCTCAACTACGCCATTGAGTTGATTCTCGGGAGGGCCCTACACGGTTTGGACGGTGTGGAATTTGCACCCGGACGCCGCCCCACTGACCTTGCTAGTCTCAAGCTTTGGCGATCTACAGTCTGGTATCGCGGGTGAATGAGGTCACTACTTCGGTCGGCTATCCATAAACACTGGAAAGACTAAATTGTTTTCGAGCTGCATCCCTAAACAGGAGAAGGCACCCTCGGGATTAACGGCTGTCAACTGGAAAATGTAGGTAGTTTCAAATTCCTCGGGGTGAGGATGCAGTCCAATGGCCAGAGTAAGGACGACATTGTCTCCCGAATCGACGCTACTCGCAGTTTTCTCGATCCTTAGAAATTGCCAATGGACCTGATGCGACATTTCAATCGCCACGAACATTCTTGTGTACCATGCATCCGTCCAGTCAGTCCTCCTCTACGGTTGTAAATGCTGGGCTTTGCGCGTGGAATATGAGCGAAGACTTGAGGTAGTTGATCATCGCTGCCTGAGGACCATCCTTCGAGTAAATTACACCGACTACGTCTCAAAAGAGGCAGTCCGCACTCGCTGCGACAATATCGCCAGGTTATCTTAGGCCATACAAGAAAGGCGACTGAGGTGGTTTGGGAACGTCCTCCATCGCTCGCCTCACGAGCTCATTTCAACTGCTCTCGATCCGGCACCGTTGCCCACTTGTAGGCATCGAAGAGGACGTTAACTGAAAACTGGCTCGACACGGTTCGGCATGGCATGGAGGCGGTGCTTAAACCTTCGTTATTCGGCGTCCGTCACTGGGGAAAAGAATGAGTGGAGCTGTCCAGGTCTGCTGCCGCGAATCGTCAAGCGTGTAGGAGTACGATACGTGACATCATCGAGGCCGGATAGATCAGGCATGATCGGAGCCGTAACAAGTACCAGTAGTAAGTTCGTACCGCACTAACAAAATCCACCGTCTTGTGGTCCTTCCGGTGATCCACATATTAAGAACGCCTAAAGAAACCGTACGGTTAGATGAACTATACTGACTTAACTGATCAATTTATACGTGTGCGTTGCACAGAAACTCCGTTTTCCTTTGTCAGAAGCAAAGTTGAACTTACCTGTCAAATCTTCGATATTACGTTCTACTAAAAGATCACTTGGATTCTCTTAAAAACCTGTAAATAGTTAAACGAAATTTCAGAGCACACGTTATATTATGGATAGTGTTTCCGGTGAGGTCCTCCGAATAAAGGTTGACATCGGCTTATAAACCTCTTCCGATAGCCATTCTACATAAATTGATCGTGGAGATATCAGGCCCGCATGCTCGATCTTTCAAGTTGTTGCAGTGAGTCTGGACCCGTTTAAAGTGTCCTCATGCAGCTTCGTTTGTGTGCCACTGAATATTTGCAGTGAGAACTGAGAATCTGTGTGTTATTTGCCTTGAAGAGGTATATGACTAACCTCAGAATCGCCGATAATTAAGCATCTCATGGGACCGTTCGATTATGGCTCCAAAAATATTGAAACTTTGAGGGAGCAATCTAGGAGAAGCTCAAAGGGACCTGCAATTTCTGAATCTCCGTTTTAGTGCAGAACTGGTTTTACAAGTGTTAGAGTCTCCTTCATCCAGCTAAATCGATTTTAGGGAGAGGATTTTGGCAGCGGGTGAATAATTCGCTGACCCACTTGTGACTCGGCGGC
>WEDG01014252.1:0-27544 GCA_017591395.1 Schistocephalus solidus | reverse complement strand
CGTCAGATGCAATCCTGGACATGGAGGAAGTTGTGAGCAGGGCACTTCTGCATATTTCAAGGAGAAAATATCACTTTAATAAGAAGAACATTAAAGGAAGGCACGAAGGCTGAACATTTGCATGAAGCCGGGATGATGGGCAGCCATATCGGTATAGGAGTAACAGGTAAGCATTATGAATGATACCGCCCCAAAGAAAGATCTGAGGACCGATCATCTGGTATGCGAGAGAGAAAACTTCTCTCAAAGGTGACATCGAGAGCAGTGACTCCACTGAAAATAATAAGATATGGCCAATTGTTCCAGTAGGTCAGCTTAGTTTTGGAATCCTACGCATGAAATACTTTGTACATTGGTCCATTGAAGGCTTTACGCTTATACATTGAAATAAGCTGTGAAAAGTAAGGTGACAAAGAATGAAAGCTTTTCCCAAAAATCTCCTTCTGCGTCAATTGGGGCAACAGTTTTCTTAGATCTTCTAGCTTTCAACCATCTGAATGCCGTTTGTCGAGGACTCAAACATAACCCGAACAACATCCGCTCTCCCTGAGAAACATTTGACTGAGTTTATGGATTCAGATAGTGGCATTGCTCTGTAGTGATAGTCAGCATGTGGGGAGGCAGCAATTTTCCCTAACGCGGCGGTTCCGGAGATGCGCAATACCACCGATGTACACATACGTAAGTTGTGTGCAAGACCCGAAATAAAGATTTCCCGAAGAGGACTCTGCGCGACACATGGCGATGTCAGCTCATTACCTTTTGGAATGCGTTTTCTGAGGCATTCCAGCATCTCCATCTATATTTACGCAGAGTTCGAGGCAGACGAAGCGAAACCAATATAAATGATCGGGAAAATCTTTTCTAGAACTGGTGTGCGAATTCGTAAAGAGGCGAGGCTAAATTACGATTTCACACAAGCCACTTCCTCCTCTTTTCAAACTTAAAAACGAAGATGCAGCAGAGTGAAGTCCTAATAAACAGAATATGATTTGAAATCGTAAAGGACCTATTCAATGCGTTTGAAATAGGACATTCCATCGAAAGGCCAAAGTTCTTTCACTTTTGATCTGGTTCTGCAACTATTGCAGGATGTTTTGCCTAACATGGAGCCTATGACTCGAGGAGTTCAACGTGCGTTTTTCTGAATTTGTGTGGACTGAAAAGGTTTTCCTTAACTTCGTTAATGGGTGATTGGTGATGGACTTAGAAGGATCAGGTTCCTGTACACTGGACCATTTAAAACAAAAATCACGTTGCCAGATAGAAAGATTATGAACGCCACACATAATGTAAGGAACACTCATTTAATGATTATTGTATATAACTCATCGAATAGGCGTAAATTTTTGAGAAAATTATGAATCGTGAAAGAAATTCAGAGCACTGAAACATTAACAGCTAGGGCAATTTTCTGATTTAGAAACCTACACATACACAAGATCATATTTACTAGAGGACTCAATTGCCACTCATGACTGACATTCAACGATTCAAAATATTTACCTGCAGCAAGGAAATCTAGGATCTAAGAAATAATAGTAATCGGTGTTTTGTTTGGAGAGTCGCAGTCCAGCGGGTCACGTCAATTACAAGCAGGAGCACTGGAAACGCCCTACAAACACAGTTTCTGGAAAATTTGCGGAGTCATTCACAGCTAGTGTGAGCAAATATATCTAAGCAAATAAAGTCAACTCCCTGTCCAACAGCGAAACCTGTGCGAAAAAGAACGAACTAGTGAATGAGATGATGTAAGTCTCAACGCCTTGAGATAACTTTTACGCCTAGGGTGCAGGTATCTGGTTTCGCAACGCAATCAAAACCCAGTCTGAACTCCTACGACTCTGCCTTTACGTCATTAGCTTTTTACGGAAAAGATTGACTGTCACCTGCTCCGTATGAACGAGCTTTAGTCAGCCAACAATATATGCAATTTCGTAAAATGTATAGGGAATGGGATGAAAAAGCATCTCGTCGTCTTCTAGTTTCCGGTAGCTTACACGCTTGGATAATTGAAAGCAAATGTCGATCCGTTAATGTGTCTAGTGTGTGATAGCGCAAGTAAGACATCCGAGGCAATTTGATGCTTTAGAAGACGAAAAGTGAGCTAGTGACCTACGGACTCGGGTTTTCAAATTGAGCGGGCATACTAACAAGAGATTGTTCACGAATAATATGCTCACCGGTTGGATAGGAATTGATCTAGCACATTGTGCATTTATTTCCAGTGCTGATAAACAAATTAAGCCAATCCTTTTCCTGTCATTTGAACTCGTACCTGAATGCCTTTACTGTTATACGTCTATTTTTTTGCTATATTTCCAGCCCTCAGAAACAAAGCCTTAATCACGTGAGAAAGATAACCTCTGGGGAATGGAATGACAAGAGTTAAGAACATTATCCCAGCAAACGAATGAGCATGTCCAATGTAGCTTTTATGAAAAATGCGTGGCTACCGCAACAGGCATTGTGTCTTTGACTTGAAGGAGAGAAAAATTGACAGTTGACAGAGAGAGAAAGAGAGAGAGAGAGAGAGAGAGAGAGAGAGAGAGAGAGAAAGAGAGAGAGAGAGAGAGAGAGAGAGAGAGAGAAAATAAGGTGTCCAAGTGGTCGTTTTTGGATCCCCGCCAGTTGGTTTTACATGCAAGGAAGCTGCTGTCAACAGAAGCACTTCAGCATTAATCTGCGTGTCACAGAGGGCGCTTTAAGACAAGTGAAATATGACTGTTTGATTATGATTGTATGATGTGGAAGGTAGTTAGGTCTTTTTCGTAGGTAAGGATGCGTTGTATGACCGCCTTAACAGGACTCGGGAATAGGAAGCCCTCAAAACCGCGCTTACTTTCGGGGAAAATTATGTTTCGGATTAAGGTGAGGGTATGGGTTAAATTTAGGGTAAGGTTTAAGTTTGGGGTGAAGCTCAGAGTATAGTTAGGGTCATGATAAGGCTAAAGGTTAAGGTCTTATCCTGTTAACTTAGAGGATTAAGTTGAGAGAAGGGCTAGGGTTAAGATTAAATTTACAGTTTTGTTTTATGGTAGCGTTAGGACACAAATGTATTTACCCTTAATGAAATTTACTGTAATATCACCTATTTTGTGCGGGTGGACCGGTTCCTTTTCCCTTGTCATGTTTAGGCGGCCATACAAGGCATCAATGCTGTTTCTCTTTAACAATTATCATATTGCCCATGCCCAGTTCAAAATCCTTCAGCACAATTCAATGAGGGGCTCTCTTTCTCTACTCGATCCTATGTCATCTTTGCATGTTTTTCTACACCTGTAACAATCGAATTGGCATCCACAGCGCAGATATTCTGGAAGATTACTGCAGGCGTGTGAATAAGATGGCTGGTCGTTCGATAGCTTCATAAGCAATCAAAAGATCATTCCTGAGTACATGGTCTTAGCTCCAACTTATTTAAACAACTGGCGTAACGCTCCATGCAGGTAACTTCCATTGGGATTTAGCGATGAAATTATGTGGTGACATTGCGCGCCTCTTTTAAAAACCTATGCCGATTATACCGGCTTAATTACTTGGTGATAACAAACGCCTATCCTTCGGAATTTTGACCAGGATTTTAAGTGAATTCAGCCATTTTCAGGGTCCTTATTTAGTTAGAAATAAAATGGTAGTTAAAAATAAAAACAAGTTTTCCTTGGTGAGGAAATCTAGCACTGTTTTCCGATTATTGATGTATAATTGATAACCAAATAAATTACTCCCATTTAACTGCCTCTGGGAACGACTGAATACAGGGCAGACGAAAAGGATCTCGACTATCGAAGTCACGCAAAGAAAAATGCTGAGCTTCATATAATTGCTGATTATGAACGATTGACTGCCCCATCTGTCATTTTGTGGTGGCGTACTAGAGGTGATAGCAGACATCTGTGCATGTTTTCCTACAACTGTACTAATTGACTTGGCATCCAAATTGCGGATATTCTGGAAGATTACTGCAGGTGTGTGAATAAGAAGGCCGGTCGTTTGAGAGCTTCATTTGCAGTCAACAGATCATTCCTGAGTAAATCTCCTAAGTTCAAATCGATCCAGACACTCGCAGCAACCCTCCATAGAGCCACTTTCCTTTTGGATTTAGCGATCAACTTATATAGCGATATTGTTCGCGTCGTTTTTATAAACCTGTGCTGATTATTACAGTGTTATTCCTTGGCGCTAGTGAATGCCTAACCTTCTCACTTTTTATTGGATTTGAGTGACTTCAGCCGTTTATTAGGGTCGTTAATTTGTAGGAATAAAATGATATTAAATTGAAAAATGCAATCCTCCCTCCCGTTGAGGAAATCATGCATATGTCTCCGGTTATGCAAGCAAAGTATTCAAAAATTTGTAATTTACCTGCCTCTGGAAAATACTGAATATTAAGCAGAGGTAAGAGATACCAAAAACCGAAATCATGCTTAGGCTCATACACCAGAATTTTTACTGGCCAAGTGCCCCTAATTTACAAATATGGTTTGATTGTTAAGGCTTAATTCTTTAGTGGTAGAAAAACGTCTACCTTGTAGTCCTATTTGAGTGGCATTAACCCTTTCTTAGCATCCCTAATTGGTTAGGAATAAAAATGTATTTAAATTAAAACGATCATTCCTTGGTGAGAAAAATCGAACATTTATCGCTGATCGTTCTTCGATAAGTTGATTTGGTTACAAGTATGACTGGCACTAGTAAAGTTGACGTCAGACCACATATTAGTTAGAAAATTATATTGATATCCTCAAGCGAGTTCTATACGCTCATTTTCGGTGCTTCTAGGTGGCGATAATATTTAGGGGTTCCTGCATCATCATGCTAAGTGAAACAAGTATGACTTCTCTATGTGTGGGAACTGACCAATCAGACCATAGAAAGCCCGATTGGTAACACGGGAGCACATAAAATATCTCTTAAAATACACATATAGGTGGGCATGCACAAATATAAACGTATATTTGTAGGCTGTTCTACCTAGGCATAATCTAAACATGCTTACAATAATCAAGTGCTTTGCTGTACTATCAGTGACCTTTCAGGTGACTTACTGTAAAAACTTGGAAGGTCAGGTGAAAACTGAAATCAACGAGCACTATACAGTGTATGGGAATAAGTACGAGCCGGGAGAGTCGACCGGGGTGAGAAACAGGTCCGAGAATATCTGGGGAATCCCCTTTGCTAAGCCACCAATAGGTAGCACTTCGTTTTTGCTCCTCCACAACCTCTTGAGGAGGGAAAAGGGAAACATTCAGGCGACAACGCTGTCAAAAGCATGCTGGCAGCCTGCAGCCGGTGACTTCGAGAATAACAATCCCGGTGCACGCATGTGGTCTACCAACACAGAAATGTCCGAGGACTGTCTTTACCTGAATGTTTGGACGCCTTTCCCGTCCGGTCGCCCACCGCCAGTTATGGTATGGATCTTTGGCGGCGGTTACTACAGCGGATCGGCGAACCTCGATGTGTACAATGGACGCTTCCTCGCTGGCAGGCAAAATGTGGTTGTGGTTTCAATGCAGTACAGACTAGGGCGCCCTTGGATTCCTCTGTCTGAAAGGTGCTAATCAAAGTGAACGCCACTTGGCGGCATGCAATATGGGTCTGTTAGATCAACAGATGGCACTGAAATGGGTGAATAAGAACATACGGGCATTTGGAGGATCCAAAAAGGTAACGCTCTTCGGGGAGTCGGCTGGCAGTGCAAGCGTCAGTTTGCACTACCTTTCGCCTGGGTTTCCAGACCTCTGTTCTTCCAGATGATTATGCAAAGTGCTAGCCTGTTCAACCGATGGGCGTTAATTGCACCAGACGTGGCCTACGAGCGAAGTGCTGCTGTAAGTAAAGTACATCCACGATGCCTACCTCTTATTTCCGCCGTAGGGAAAAGTTCAGCTTCTGTTGGTGTGTCCAAATTACGTCAAAACTCCTGTTATTTTTGCTCTATCACTCTTTATCTAAGTTTGGTCACAGTGTGTATAACTTTTTATTACCTAGGACATATTATTATATATTTTTATTACCTAGGACATATTTTTATTACCTAGGACATATTAGTAATTACCTTCATGCTCACTTATAAAAGTATGTTTACTTGTTCGATCTGCCTTCAGTTTTCCAAAGCTTGTGGATGCCTGGTCAATGGTAAGGAATCCGTCGATAAACAGGTGGAATGCCTTCAAAAACTCCAGCCAGGTGACCTCGTAGACAAGGCCGGAGATGTGTATACTGCGCGAGCGAAGAGACGTGCAGCGCGTTTGGCCCAACTTTCACCACCCGTGGACCCCTCAGCCTACGCAGATTCTGCGATATACGCCTCGTTTGAATTTGCACCAACAGTTGACGGCTCATTCTTGCCGGAGTGCCCAGAAAGTCTTCTTAAATCTCAGACAGACTATGTGCACCCCAAATTGTTAATAGGTACAATGGAAAACGAAGGCATGTACTGGCTTCTCTATGGACTCGGACTGAAGGGTGTGCAGTTTCTTTTCGACAATGGCACTGTCTCCCTGCCAGATGAAATTAACTTTAAGCAGGCAAACATCGATATCTATCGCCTCCTCACAGCAAAGTTTACGAGCGAGCAGAACCTCGAGCATCCATTCACAGCAGTCATGGCCACAACATACGGATTCGCAAGTCCGGGGCTTCGCGAATTTACCAAGACCTCCGGAGAATTGCGTGACTTGGTCGTGGAGAATTCGGCTGAGTTTATGAATCAGATGGATGCCCTTGCCGGTGACATTGAGTTCACATGCGGGACGCAGAAATTTGCCCAACTTATTGCACAGCTTCCCAATGCCGATATTTATACTTACAATTTCGTGCATAAAACACGAAATAACGGGTTTCCTGATTGGACTGGTGCTATGCACGGCTACGAAATTGATTACGTCTTTGGAATGCCATTTTCCGAGAAATTCAAGCGTGATTTCTATAATTACACTGAGGAGGAGGCACGACTGAGCGAAGTTATTATGAAATACTGGGCTAATTTTGCAAGAACTGGGTAAGCATCAGATTAAAAAATCGACTTCGTATGGAAGTTAGCAAAAATGCATTTTCACATAACGCTCCTTCTTCTTTTAGAGAGCCAACACGAAATGAGGATGGAAGCAGAAAGTTCCCTGAATGGCCAGAATTTGACGTGGAATCGGGCAACTACATGGAAATCGGTTTGGAGCAGACGGTCAAAGCTCAACATCGTAAGGATGAATGCAATTTGTGGAACGTTGATTTTCCATCTAAAATACGCAACCACTTGGTTGCTTCGGGGCATAGCGTACCGCCGGGTGTATGCCCAAACATGGAGCCATACCTCTATGTTCGACGTGCGCTTACTGAATTTGTGTAAACTGAAAATGTCCTTTATTTTCATTATGCATGATTGGTGATGCAAATATGATAATAAAAATACATGCTTATTGCTCCATTTGAAACGTCGGATATATTATTTTTATAGAGAAAGAAAACAACACAAGATGGCTAAAGGCCTCTTAGGCTCCTCACAGAATGAAAGATTACTTTATTTTGAATATGATTGAGTGTCATTTGGCATTCTGAATCCCAGCTTGTTGTGGACACATACTCGAGGGCCAATGCAACTACCTCGCAGAACTGTCACTTCTGTTTGGCAAAACTTTAAATCATAAAAGAAATACGCAGTACCAGAACACAGACAACAACCTACAAAAACAGTGTCTGGATATGTGTGGATGCTATCACAGCTAGTTGGAGCAAGTGTATCAGAGTGAATAAGGATAACTTCTTATCCAACAGAAAACTCAGAAGGCAATACTGTTTGACATATATTAGCCGAGCGTGCATGCAAGTAGTGTCTTAACGCAAAAAGAACATAGAATAAACTTCTACGACCCTGTATTTACTTCCTCCGCTAAATTTGAGAGAAGATTGACTGTCGCCTGCTGCGTAAGAACGAACTTTGGGGACAACAACATATGCTAGTTCACAAATTAGGCAAGGAAAGGGCATTTGGCTACTTCTACTTTCGTGTAGGTTACTCAGTTGCAGAGTTTAAAAGACTGCCCAAGTAATTCGATGCTGTAGAAGAGGAAAAATGAACTGAGTGGTCTCGCGGAACTAATGAACTAATGGTCTGCGGACTTTGTGATATCACAACTGCCAGAAATGATCTATCACTTTGCAGTTTTGCACACTGCTGACAAAAAACTGTCAGATAAATTATTTCTTGCACTTGCAATTCATCACTGGATGCCTTAATGTTATACGTCTAAAAATAGTTCCGTCCTAGAAACACAGCCTTACTCACGTGGGGATGGCTACTGCCTGGGGGGACTGGAATGACGATAGTCTAGAATAATTGCACGGCAAATAAAAGGCGAACTTCGTATCAGCTGGGATATGCAAATGTCTGGCTGTCAGCTGGCCATCGGCAATTGGCGTACCGCAGCAGGCGTAACATCTTTGTCTTGAAGGAGCGCAATTTCAACGTGGACGTTGCCAATTCCCGCAAACTTTAATTTAAATTCAAAGAAATCGTAATGAGCCAAAAGCACCTCTGGATGAAACGCCGTGCCAAAAGGGGTATTTGGTATAACTGGATGATGATAACTCGACGTGGAGGCATATGCTCAGCAGTTTCCTAAATGTGTAACGTGGTTTCCCCTTTGTCCGACGCGACACTTTTCACCACATCCTTCCCACAGCACTCAATCCGAGTCGTCTTCGTATGTCATTCTACACCTGTTATAAGCTGCTTATCATAAACATATTTTTAAATCCCCCTTAAGGGTATTAACTAGAAGGGTATTGATTCAGAGGCTACATAAGTAGTCAACAGTTCATTCCTGATTACATTTTCTAGGTCCCAAACTATCCGAACAAACTGTCTTTACCTCCATGTATAGTAATTTCTTTGTGGTTTTTAACGAAAACCAACCGACGATATCTGCTTCTCATTTTAAAAATCACTGTTTGATTTTTCACGGTTTTAGTCGTTGGCGATAGCAAATATCAAATCTTCTGAAAGTAAAATGGTAGTTGAACCAAAAAAACACGTCTTGCTGGGCAAATAAATCTAGCATGTTTCGCTGAGTATTGATGTATGTTTTTACATAAAAATAAAAGTTTTTCCCATTTGACTGCCTCCAGATAATACTGGAATACGATGAAAAGGTAAGGGATCTCAGACACCGTAATTGCCTAAAGATGCATGTTGAGGCTCATAAAACTGCTGGTGCCTGGCCATATAGTGAGGATTTTTAACTAGCGACTGTCCGATAGGTTACTTAGTGATGGCTTAGTTGAGGTAATAGCACAGAAGGCAGACAAATGCATCGCCTCATGGACGTCTTCATGAATTCCCTCTAGCATTAGAAAGTTTATCCGAACACCCGGGCGGTAATTTGATTATTATCGGTGATCCTGACACACAGACATTATAGATTGGCGCGGTTATCCTTGAAGCAAGCACTCGATAGCTATCTTTCGATTATAAATGGTCGCTATGGCCATTTTATTTTACTAATCGGTGAGCAATGCCAGAACAATTGCGACAATCGTGCAGCCAGGGATTCTCAATTTGTCATTTCCATCAATGCCTCACCTGAATACACTCTGCTTGTTTAAATGCTGATGTTCCCCTATAGGAAAGGAAATCAGGCAGCAATTGTAATTATGAACTTGACAAAAACTATTGAGTATCTGCCGTATATAACTCCTCAATTAAATCGCCTCGGACTTGATATCTTGACTGCCCATTTCCAACTATAGTGCATTTAACTACAACAAAAGACGACGAAGTGTCTTCAGATATGAAAATCTCTGAGCGGCAATGCTGCCTGTCTAATATTCTGAAGGCAAGACGGCTGTTGAAATCAGGCGCCACGTAATGCTAGACAGATTGTCTTACTATGGAAGCTTCCTCGATCAACCGGTACTAGGTGAAAGCTCAAGTACGTACTTCACCGACTTTCTGCCGTTGTATAACACAGCTGCGAGAACTATAGCTATTTACTGTCTCCTCAATTATTGACCATCTGCTTTTTACATAAATATTCAAGTACCTAAATTTCAACTTTTAACTCCTCAGAAAATACCGTGTGCGACCGACAATTTCATAATATTTTGCCCCTATTTTTTTGAAAGGATTTTGTATCAAAAATCTATGCTTTTTCAAAGGTTTTAAAATATTTTATCATCAAAAATAACGAGGCCGTTATAAAGCTCCATTTCGATGGCATCTCGGCCACGGGGTCGCTGCCAAGTTGGAAATTGTTGAGTAAAGAGTTTACTACATTACCGAGCGTTATAAGGTGTTCAGCCGCATCGACAGGCAGCCTGGGAATGGTTAATCAAATAAGTTTGAACCACTTGTCTAATAAGGGCTGTCAGGGATCGTATTAATTGCCGTCCAGTTGAGGGGATGAGGAAGGTGGCTTCGGAGCACACGGTCAAGATTGTCATGAAAGGAACCCGAAGGCTAAGTCTAGAGCTAGGACGAAGAAGCATCTCATTACTGCGGCTGAGAAAGAGGAGAGACTGAAAAGTATTAAGAGAATATTAAGCTTCCTGAAGTAAGGATAACATACATTGCTCTCCACCGCCGAAAAACTCTTCACGCTCGATTCAGTGTCCAACAGTCGAACAGATCGTTACATGAGCTTCCTGTATATCAACAAGGTACCTGAAAATTTTCAATACAGATTTTAGACCAAACATCCTGCGTCTGTGATGGTATTTAGCCTGATTGCCCCTGACAGTAAAGTCATACCCTTTGTTCATGAAGGCCAGTTTCAATATGGATACAGACGGATCAATGCAATGATTGGAACGTTCATTTTCCATCGAAAAACACACAACCGTTTGATTTCTTCCGGGCAGGACCTACCCTAACATGGAGCCATACGTCTATGCTCAACGGGTGCTTTCGGAATTTCTGTAGACTAGTTGTGTTTTCCTTAATTTTTGATATTGGGAGATTGGTATTGGAAAAAGGAGAATCAGATAGGAAGATTAAGAACCCAGCGTGGCATGGAGTGAACACTCGTTAAAGGATCACTTAAAATAACTCGTCAACGAGGCATTTCTATTAAGTAAAATGTTGAATCCTAATAGGTCTTCCCAGCGCTGAAAGATTAGAAGCGAAGGCAAATTTCTGATTTAGAAACCTTCACATACATAACTTAAGATTAACTAGAGGGCTCAATTGCCACTCATGACTGATATTTAAAGATTTAAAATATTTACTTGCAGCACGAAAATCTAGGGAATTAGAAATCAAAAAAACCGATGTTCGTTCGGGATAATAGCCCTGCCGGAAATGTAAATTATATGCATGAACACGGGCAGCGCCCTACAAACACAGCTCTGCTTATTTGAAGAGTCATTCACAGGTAGTGGGAGCACAATTATCTAGCGAATGAAATTTAACTGCTGTCCAACAGCAAAATCCATGGGGAGAAATCGAAGGAAATAATATATAAAATAATATAATAATATATATATAATATATATATATAATATAATAATAATATATAAAATAATAATATATAAATATATAAAATAATTGCTGTTTTTCTACTTTCCTCAGAAATTAATCGCTACAATGGAAGTTAGCAGTCTATTTGAAAGTTTATAGGCGTAGATTGGAAAATGACACGAATATTTGGTAATTGAATTTCAAGCATTGGCGAGCAAGGACTTAGACAACGGATTTAAGTCGATTTACCTACTGCGTCAAGGCCGATCTCAAGTCTTCAGCTTGTATACCTCACAAAAGGTGTGCTCCTGTTGCAAAAAACGTCCAGGTAACTAATACCCAAAAATCAGCTTTCCTTAGACCTGCCATCTTCATCAAGCCCGGCGTTAGATGGGACTTCGTTTAACTCAAAATGCAATGTAAAATTAAACTCAGTATCATTTTCACTTGATTGGAATGAACTGCATGACAAATTGTGTTCTTTCTCTGGTGGTATAAAAAAAGATAATTCATAACACATAATTTTTGATGCAGGCTGCGAGAATTAAGTCGGTTTGAACCTATAAAAGTGCCGCCGTACAGTGGGCAACTAAAGCTTAACGTAAAGGAAGGCTTTTTAAAAACCTTCTGATAACTACTAATGGTTATGCTAATGCTCAGGAATCCTTTACATGTGCTATACATACCACTGTTTCTCAATTCGTTCTGTCGCATAGCCTATTAAAAATTTCAGAAGGTATCTTATTGCAAAATCTGACTAGCACGTTTCGATCTTTGTTGTCTCAATAAAAACAGTAATTTCGTATATTTATTTTTATCACATATTGAAAATTTCAAAGCGTGATTTGTCTTAACCACGAATAAGCGGATTTACAATGTTTTTGGTATTTTTTTCCAATTTCAGCATTTCTTCCATGCTTCATTATTTTTCAATGACCAAAGGTGAAAGTGCGTCTCGGTAATTTTTATTTGGCAAGATTAGTCGACCATACATGTTGTCGTCTTTGAAACCTCAATCAAAGAACCTATTTGCCCATCCCATCGTTTACTTGAAGTGCGTTCTTTATATCGCCACGGCCCCGCCAAATGAGCTTTTGTGGGCCAGTCTAAGATAAGTTTCCTATAAAGCTCTCAGGTTAGTAAAATAGTAGGAAAGGTAAAAAACAAACTTTTGGAGGGAAGGCTGTGATTTAAGACATCGCAATAAATTATGAACACAAATAAATTATAATAAATAAGTTTCACAAAACCTGTACAAAATATCCTTTTTTGTACTCATTTGGTAACAAATTATGCCGTCTTCAAATTTAACACTAAAAGAAAAGGTATATTTTGGTTTTAAATGTTTCAAAGGATGAGAATTTTAAGATCGTGAAATTATCGTTCACAATCCGTCGTATCCGTCAATGCAATGGTCAATTGTGAAATTGTCTGAACGCTTTATGACCTATTCCTCAGACCGTGGTCTTCCTTGGGAAGAACAAACAGAGTGCATTATTTGGAAACCATGAATGTAAGTGTAGCGGCCGGTAGGATTTAAAATTATTCGACAATTTTAAAAGTTGTTTATTACCAAATTTGGCTTTTTTCTTAATGTAAATCTTTAAGGAAACCTTCATTTCACCAAACGAGTGTACGAAAGGATATTTTGTTTTTGCAATTTTCCATAAATAAATTTGAATGTATAGGGGCATTGGAAATATGTGATAAAATACAGGCAGAAAATGCAGGCCCTTTTTACGGTATGCTTTTGGAGACATTAAGAAGGAAGCGTGTTCAAGGGCCGCCATCCTGAAATGACTGAAATATCATGAGATTAGGCTGCGCGATTATCAGTATTACAATCCTATATCAGGAAATTTCTCTAATAAAAGACACCTTTTAGATTTTTCATTGAAAATTCAGGAACTGGAAGTTTATTTTCACATCCCCATGCTCCGGATTTGGCATCGACCCGAAAAACCATATGCGCCAGATCCACATGATCAGTCACCAAGGGGTTAAACTGGGCCTACTTTAATACTCCTTAAATATCCCGTATTTTCTCAAGGCAAATATCTCAATCGTGGTGTCACCAGCATCCTTGTGCTACGTAAGTACAGGAATAAGTAGCAATGATCGGCCCTTGAAGGAAAACTATAGTAAAAGGACTGATTTATTAACACTGCTGTAAATTCCATTCGTTGGTGAAAAGAATAAAAGTTGAAGGAGGCTGGTAGCGGGCATTTCTGCTCAATTTCTTATTTGGGGTTCAATCTAGACCCGAATTGGAGAGTAGGGTAGGAAATAGTAATGAACGGAATGCATATTAGTAGTGACAGTTAACCCCGAAGACCAAGACGCCGAGGAAAGTATCAGTAATATTGTATGTAAAAATATTTTGCCGGAATAATATTCAGTCACAAATGTCGTTGGTGAAAATAGTTTAATGATTGTGCTTGAACAGCTCTCAAAAATTAAGCAATAGGCCACTCCTGTTCAAAAAGGCTTTAAAAGTCAACGTAGAGCCCACGCAGGCAGTCAACTAGTGAGTAGTATTACATGCGGATAAACTGTAACGGTCCAAAGCAAGGGGCCGGATGCGCAGTCTTCGTCAGCTACTCGGAACCAGCCTCATATTTAAAGGCATCTGACTTTGCAAGTCGGATATTTTTGGGGATGGAGCTTTACCACAAACAACCATTTAAATATTCTTCGTCGTGTTCGTTAACGTGTAGGTTGTGAATGAGCATAGTGACCGTAGCAGAGGAGCGCTCACCTATAAGACCACGAGAATCGCTAATATGTGCAAGTCGGGTCATAATTTGTGAGTGGATAAATAGTGTCCTAATACTCAGCACCTGAATGGCCGCTAGTGGGTTGCGGTGCCTCAGTAGTTACGGCATCACGTGTTCATCTCTTGTCATGAGGTATTTGCCACGTGGCTCGTTTAAGTGGCATTTCGACCGTCGTAGTCCGACTAGGTCCACCGTATGCTCCACAGCATGGTCATGCAGGAAATGACTGAAACTGAATTGTGGTGAGAGCAGACTTGCGTTGCATTGACCTCACTCTCAGTTCTATTCCCCTATCTAGGCCTGGTGACAAGACAGAGTCGAGAGGAATGGAGATGGGAGAGAGTGCAGCCCACGCACTGTGGTTCAACCGAAAACAAGCGCACAACAAAACAAGGTGGGGCGGCTCAGATCCCAAAGGTGTGGCAATGCCATAAAGGCTACATCAAGAAGGAGCCATGGCTGCCTGACGGTCAGATCGTTAGTCAGCCACTCCAAAAATCACACAATTGACTGACCGCACAGTCATAGTTATCCCGTCAGTTGGCTACCTCCAAGCCACGGCTTTAAGTGCAGGGCAGGCATTTTACGCTCAACGATCCATGAGCGTATGCTTTTTAGTCTAAGATGGAATATACTCGATCGGCAGATAATGACATGTTCTGACGGAGAAGGCTTGCCTACCGACTGTCAGAAATCCTAGAGGCTTGTTTTATTTAATGCGGAAAATGTGAGATGATCGTTTGCGTATTATTACCTTAAATTACCATGTTGAGAACAGGTTCATTGTTTACCTATGTACCCATTGAGTCGCTGAAAACAAGGAGCGTTTGCCTGTGCTGACCAATATTTTACCTAACAATTAATGATTTTCGAACATTGCACTGCTGATTGAGAACTGTTTTCCAATAACTGAAACAGTCTTTGCCACTGATTAATGCACCAAATTGATTAAGGTGGATGGCCATTCAGTAATCTTCGGAAAAAAGAACTATGTAAACACCGGTAAATAAAATTTTGTGTTCTACAAATGCCAGGGTCACTGACATACATTCACATCCACCTTGGATGTAAAAAATACATTAAATAAACATGTTCATTGATATTGATTACGCTCAGGATGGGTTGACGTAATTCGATGATGTTCTGGGGGTAATAAATGGCGGACTTACCGAAAGTTTATACAGGCACAGAGCACGACCACAAATGCAGACAAACTATTCGTGTATACCCATACTATGGCTCATTTAAAAGTAATTTTTTCAGCCTGAAATCTTCTATGTAATATCCAGCAGCACACCAATGATAATAAATTAATTTTTGACAATCATTCTACTCAACGTGGCTATGTTTACAGCATTTATTTGTTTGCCGGGCAATAAAACGGTCAATACGAACTCCTTCTCAATAAATTGGTCAAATCCTCTGCTCTACTGTATGTGCCAAATTATGAGCCTTCAGCATATTATAAAGTCTTTTCGAAAATGAAGGAGTGTACATTTTCAAGCTTTCCTTTTACTTGACCAATGTTTCCTATGGCCCCAAAATGTAAAAACGTGTCTATTGATTTATTAAAATGTCCATATTCCTTCAGTTCAGTTCTGTTTGATTAAGGATAAGATAGGCGAACGCCTTTTGAGCTCCTTATTGATAACAAAGTGGCTAAGAAAACATTAATGCATAGAAAAAATTTTAAATACGTTGTTTACGTCACGGAATGCGAGAAACAAGCAGCCGCCTGTAGTCGCAATGAGTACAATTAAAGTTCTACTGCCTTATTGTTAGTAGTAAACTTCAAAGATGTATGCTTAAAATAATTCACACTTGCGGAAAATGGCTCATCTATCACGGTACAAGTATAAATCAAGCAGATAGATCAAAGAATTCAAATACTTATAGAAAAGCAGCCAGGCTAGACAATTAATCGACTGCTGATAGTGGCGAATAGGCGAGTGTCAGGAAGTAACTCAGAGAAAGAGGCGATCAGTGGAACATGGTAATTGGCATCACGGTTTGGATTCCTTCTTGAACCAATCATCAGAGACAGTTGCAGAAAAGAGTAATAGAGGCACAGGTTGTCCAGTATTTATAGGGCGTAATTTCAGGACAACCACATGTCTACTATCACTGGCAGTCCTCGTTTGCATTGCTGGGGGCCGCTGTTGATGTGACAATCGCTTTTTGGTCCGTAGCCGAATTGTTTATTGACATGATTTCATCACCTTTGTAGATTCCTTTCATGACAATAACTCGGCAATTTGACTCGCTGTCAGCGGAACTACTGTTCGCCCGCATCCTGCCCATCATGGCCAGAAATTTTGCTCAGACAAAAATGCAACAGACAATATGGGGCCGCGAGATCATTGCGCTTAATAATCGACTGCGGACTAGAGAACCATGACTCAAGCAGTTCACGGCTCACGTGGTTATCAGCCCTTGCCAGAATTTTGACCTCATCAAACTTGAATGTGTGAGCTTTCGAATAGTTAATGGGTCCACTGTCCGAGAGAAAACTGGCATAAACTTTGCAAAAGGTATATGTGGTATGGTCCAACCAAAAACCAGTAACACAAGTCCGGAAATGACAGCGCAGGGCTCTGTACACTTCGCTATACCGCTAGATAGATTGATTGATTTTAAAGGTCAACACATCAGTCACTTAAAGAAGATATTCGACGCAGAATGTGTATGTACCTGAATACCAGTATTAATGGAAAATCTTTCAAAAGCGTGACGATGTTTATGAGATTATATTTCTCCCTTTGCTGTGATTACAGTGTGCAATGGATGAAATTTCGTGGACTAGTTTTATTGTTTTGCCAATAACGTTTAGAAGGTAAAACCACATTTGTTCAGCTCAATAGTACTGTCGAATAACTTCACTTTTATGCATCAAAGATCCCAAAACCGAATGTGTATACAGTGCATGCGTGACCTATCAAAGAGAAACGTTTAATTGTCAATGAAAAACATATTTAGTCACAAGTACAAAATATCGTGGTGGTTTCGTACAGGGATGCTTAAAAAATGTCAGCTTATTAAGCATCTCTAGACCAAATATAGCAATTGTATTATCGCGCATTGTCTCTGCAGTCTACTGAGCAATTTGCGTGAGTTTGGGGAATGTGAGACCAATCAAATGAGGTGTATTGAGCTGACTTTTTCCCTTGCAGTTTAGACTGCTAAGTGAACTTGTAAAGATTTAAGCGATGTAGTTGCTATCTCTCCGGCTACTCGGAACTAAAACCTCTTAAGAGGCAGGAATTATTCAGGTAAATAGTGCAAATAAATTTAAGCGAATACTGCAAAATGTAGAATAGTCATATTAACGGGTTCTGAAAGCTGATGCATAATTTTGTTATTTACGGTCTGCTATTTTCGAAAGAGGTGTGTTAAATGGCGACACTCGTGCATTTATCATAAGTACACCTCATCAAATTTCCGATAAACCCTCAAAAACTTGTCGGATTTCAGTTTCACACTGAAATTTAAATTTAGTTTCTTTGCGTGCATTAGTTGCCAAATCACAGTCCTACTGCTGCCAGAGCCTGCATGCGAAATCCAACCCATTCAGTAGCATTCCTTTTTCTCAAAGAAAAAAATATTTGGGCACAATCGAGTTCTAGCGGCTTGGACCTTGACTATTGCCTCCACCTATACTGACGGAAAGGCGTTTATTTAAGAAGGGAAACTCAATAACCAGGCCGACAATAAAGACTGGCTATTGCTGACTTGCTTTGCGTCATCAAAACCAGCAACCGCATTATTCATCATCCGGCCTTTACAATAATATAAGGGAGGGAAAAGTAACAAAAGTTTAAACATCCAATAAGCAGTAAGTATGGGAGAGAGGGCTGAGGGCGTTCAGAGGTCAGGGGTTATAGTCTAGTCCTATAGGGACGAGGGGTGGAGAAGAGAGTGGGAATTTGAGCGGCAATTATCTAGGTTGCCGCTTCGTAGCTGTGACGCGACGTGGCAGGAGGTGTGAACGCAGATGGTGAGTTTGATTTCGGCCAAGGGATCCTCAGGGCCACTACAAACGCTTTTTGCGCGCACAAATTTGGGTTGATCAACTGTATGTCCACTGCCTCTGCCATCTCAAAAATCCGCTGACGCAGGAACTTGGGCTGTTTCGTCGGAACTTTATAGCTTACTCAAAATGCTTACTTGCCGTCTACCCGGTGACCGCTGTCAACCAAATGAGCCACAATTGCACTCGAGATGGACTTTACCGTGCCTTGCAGGATGGTGCTCTCGCATCCTCTTGGATAGGCGCCTAGTTGTTCGACCAATATATCCCACTGCACAGGAGCAAGTGAAGGCGTTGATGCACATTAAAGAGGTCTGATAAAACGGTAGTATATCCCTTTCCGTTAATTCTTGGTTAATTATATGTTCGTAGTGTCACTTTTTCATGGAACAGTAGCCTTATCGATGATACAGAAGCATTCATAGGTTTTCTAGGACCAAGTATAAACTGTAAGCTGTCAATTCTCTGCACAGTCACGTCAGTAAGGATTTGTCTTGGCCACTGCCCATCTGACATCCCGTAGCTTTGTTATATTTCATACAGATACGCGGAGGTGGTCGCTTGTGTCTTATCCCCCGATCTTGCCATGTCATGAGAAGGAAAATTAAAGACAGGTCAGATGGTACATTTTCATCGAATGAACCCCGTTTGGCACTGAATGCTGGGAACGTTTGCTTTTGCTGACCACTAGTTTACCCAACAAAATAACGATTTCGATCAAATATTCCAAAAGCCACTAAACGTTTCTTATTCTATTTTTTTACGCATCCAAAGGTTAAAAGTTTATGAAGAATATCAGTTTCTGTGTGCGCAAGGAATGTTAACACTGAAGCCGTGAGTCATCGGTGGCCTTTTTCATTGGCGCAGAAGTTGGCATACAAAACAAAATGGTCAGAATGGTGTTTGACAAACAAATTATCACACACGATTTTGTTTAACTGCCCATATGCAAATTGTACTCCACTCTCACCATTATACCCTATTTTCATTTGAAAGGAATGAAAACTCTTTGGCTCGTTCGATGAACGGACGCCGATTGGTTACGGGACTTACTCATCTCGTTCTGTGTTGGGGCTCCTATCGAGCAGCACCTGCGGCCTGACGTCACTGAATTGCCGCATCAAATGTCAATGCAACCGCAACGTCCAATTTGTTGCAAATTCATTTGATTCAAGGAATCCGTTAAACGACTCAAACAGCTAGGTAGGCACAACTTCCACTTTTATTTCCCTTCTCTGCTAGGCTTTAAATGCTCACGTACACAGATAAGCGAAGATTCAGAGGTCACACAACCACCGCCTTCCATGAATACCACGAGAATAAGGAGAGGAAATGAATCCAGTTTCTCCTTTATCCCTAAATGCTGAACCCTGAGGTCTCATTAATTCGACTTTAGCAGAAAAACAGATAAATGAGTAATAAATGAGATGAGAAATAATCCATATTAACATTGTATTTCACTTGCGACCGACGGGGTTTCAATTTTTTTGACACATCAATGCAGTTCCAAAATCCAGTTTTTTGTATGAACCCAGACAACGGTGCCCTATGTTCACCTCATACTTTCAAAAAACTGTACACTGACCTAAAACGAAAATAAATTTCACGCGTCACCAGTTGGTAAAACCCGCAGATATGTGGTAGAAATCACTATGTAAAACGTTGTCTTATGCGGGGCAAGTGTGAATGAAGATTGTCAGACCGATGAAAAGTGAAATAACTTCTATAACCCTCAGTAAAGATTGTGACAAGATTTTTGAAATTACGATTCACCATTTAACTAGAAAAACCAAACTGCACAAATTTTTTTTGACTGAATTTAACTGAATTTGTCTAATATAGGACTCTTGACTGTCCGTAGCTTACTTGACGGTTGACTAAATGGCAACCCTGACAAGGTTTGGTATTCAAAATTTTCTCATCAGAGGCCTTAACATGCAAGCAGTCAGTTCAGTTCAATTTATTAAGGGAAAGGTAGTCGACGCCATTAAACTCCCTATTGATTGCAATGACATTGCAAATTTGAAAAAAACACTGGCAGATAATTGACTCTAAGAGTCAACAAGTTTTGAAAACAAGAAAGCTTTATTAGGGAAGAAACATTTGCCGCAGTCAAATTGACGAGGTTGAATGAATGAATGCATCCTCAAATAGGAAATATATAGAAAGACATATGGTCTTATTTGACAACTTCTTTCTTTTGTAGGAAAAACTGTTACGCATGTTTCTTCTTGCTACATCATCTTGCATGTAAACAAACATAAAAACCTATTTCATGTGTTTTGTTATTTAGAGATGAAAAAGGCCGGAATTCGAGCAAGCATGAAACATAACTTCTTACGTGGAAATAGAGCAGCGCAGATAGGTAGGTATATTAATGGTGCATTTTGATCTCATATCGCTACAAAGCAGATAGCATCAGACCTTTTTGGGAATATTGTTCTGGTAACTAAGGCCGCATGCTAGACCAAAATAAAAGATGGATAATGACGAACGGAAACTCACCGTCAAATCAAATCTATCGCAGTGTGCCCATGAATTATCGGTGAGGTTAAATACTAACAAGATTAACTTATCTAACTGAATTCACTTAAGAGAAACATAAAAACGTTCGTAATACTTCCCTAAAAACCCTTGCCTACTTCAGACTTGCAAATGCTAAACTCTGCCAGGCTCACGTTCACACAGAAGCGTAGATTCAGAGGGCACACGACAGCCGCCGTCCTTGAATACCATGGGAATACGGAGTGGAAATGAATCCAGTTTCTCCTTTATCCCTAAACGCTGGACCCTGAGGTCTCATTGATTCGACTTTAGCAGAAAAACAGATTCATGAGTAGTAAATAACATGAGAACTTATCCATTTTTACCTTGTATTTCAATTGCAACCGACGGGGTTTCAGTGTTTGTTGACACATCGATGCAATTCCAAAAGCCAGTTTTTTGCATGAACCCAGACAATGGTGTCCTATGATCAGCGCATACTTGCAGACAACTTTACACTGACTTAAACAAAAAGAAATTTTACCCGACACCAGTTGGTAATTCCCCCAGATATCTGGTAGAAATCACTATGTAAAAACTTGCCTTATGCGGGGCAGTTGTGGATGAAGGTTATCAGACCGATTTAAAGTGAAATTAGTTCTAGAACCCTCAGAAAGGAGAGTGAAAAGTTTTTTTTGAAAATATGATTCACAATGTAACTTTGAAAACCAAACTATTCAAAATTGGTCTGACTGGATTAAGCATAATTTGTCTAATATACGCCTCTTGACTGCCCATGGGTTACTCGACGGTTGACTAAATGGCAACTCTGATGAGGTTTGGTATTCCCTTTTTTTCTCATCAGAGGCCTAAATATTCAAGGAGTCAGGTCAGTTTAATAAAGAGAAAGGGAGCAACAACATTAAACTCGTTATTGATTGCAACACATTGCATAATTTTAAAAAACACTGGCACATAATGAATCTTGGACGAAGTTTTATCTCCCCGCCACTCTAAGTTTCAAAAGATTTGAAAACAAGAAAACGTTATTAGTGAAAGAACATTTGCCGCAGTCTAATTGAAGAGATTGAATGCATGAATGCCTCGTCGAATAGGAAATATATAGTAAGACATGGTCAAATTTGACAACTCCTTTCTTGACGTGCATATTATACTTTGACATGCTTTATCTTTTGCAGGAAAACTGGGACGCATGTTTCTTATTTCTACATCATCTTTCATGTTAAAAAACATAAACCTGTTTTAAACTCTTGTTGTTTAGAGCTGAAAAAGGCCCGAAACTGTTTAATTATGAAAAATGGATTCTTACGTGAAAATAGTGCAGCACAGATAGGTTGGTATATTAATTGTGTATTTTGCTCTAATATCGCTGCAAAGCAGAGAGCATCAATTCTTTTTGGGAATATTATTGTGGTAACTTTGCCTGCATGCTAGATCAAAAATAAAAGATAGATAATGATGAATGGAAACTCACCGTCAATTCAAATCTATCTCAGAGTGGCCATGAATTATCGGTGAGGTTAAATATTAACAAAACTAACTTATCTAACTGAATTCACTTAAGACAAATTGTAAAAAGTTCGCGAAACTTCCCCCAAAACACTTGCGATCTTCAGACTTGTATATGCTACACTATCCTCTTTTCCTGAGATACTTTAACTTCAAATCATGCGCCAGCTACCTGACAAACGTTGACACAATTTTTTAAGTTTTGTGAAAGTCTTCGAGGTGCCATCTTACCCCGTCACATCTGCTCCCTCCGCACTGATGATTGGAGCTTGCTTAACGACTGTGTGTATGGTAAATGTTTGACGAGATGGTTTTCAATCATCCTCTTAAAAATCAGAAACATCTTTATTTTCTGAAGTGCAGCCCACACTACGTCTCAACATTGTTGTTGGAAAACAGTCTTAGCCTTAAAAATCACAAATCAGTCCAGTGCGTTTTCCGAATGCACCACGCACCACATGGGAGTTGGGTGTGACGGGCTGGTGACGATTAATAAGCCAGAAATAGCCAGTTCCGTCTCCCTTGTCTTCAGAGGCCATTTTAATATGCTTATTTTACTAGATGTTGTGCGGTGGCTGGTGGGGTTCGAGAGTGAGCCTCAAGGCTGAACGGAACGAGAAAGTACCGTTAGCGATGGGTGATCGTTCATCAACAAATACACATTTATCTTCTGTTCATATTGATTCACTTTTTACTAAACTTTGTAAAGTTTTTATTTTATGTGTCCTTTAAGTTCCCAGAACATCATTCAATCCCTTATCTGGCGATTTATACATGCTTGTGTTCTTCCTCTCATTCTGTATTTTTCTCCCGTTATTTTTACAGCTCTGCTTAAGAAGGATTTGCTGATTAAAATTGCTGTCTACTACTCACTGTGTTCCTTATATTGTTTAGAAGAAAGCTCATAGAAAAACCTTCAGATTGGTCAAGCAATTTGCTTATTGGATTCATTATGGCGTTTTCCATCCCCTTCACTATTAACTAATTGTCGTGCATCCTTTCCGTCCCATGGGCTGAGGCTGTCGACATATATCTTGCCGTGCATCGCCATATCACCTTACTGTATTACGCTTTCTAGCACGCCACCTCACGTGTAAATAGACAGAAATACGGAAAATGAGATTAAAACTGTGTGGTCTAATAGATGTCCATTTTCGCCTTTTGATTCTTGCGTTATCTGTTAGATTTTCCTATTATCTCAATGACGGAGTCATTTTTGCTGAAAACTATAAATTAAATTTTTGAACACAAGCGGATTTTTGGGTCCAGCGTCATCAGTAATCCTCAGAACCGATTCCACGTAAGGATACAGCATATTTTCTGTTTCAAGTGCTATGAGTAGATGTAGAGAACTTTCTGGAATAATAATCGATCGGAAGGAGATGCAGCATAATGAATATTATGTTCTGCCATTGGTATTGACTGTAAGGAAAAAATTTCTTTATTCACTTTTATGGGATTACTGAAAGGTTTCTAAATAGATGTGCTGCTCTAGGTCAGAAGCCCTTCAAATGTTTGCTAATGCACATATTAACACATAGCAATTAATCCTAGTATGACAACTTTGTACAATTTTACATGTAAATCAAGCAAATTTAGCACAGGATGGAACGTAAAACAAATTTATCATTTCACTAGTATATTCCGCAAATCAATGAATTCCGCTGTCAGCGGAAACCGAACATGACTGAATGAAACTACCCTTAGTAAACACAAAATGCAACTGTTAATTTTATTGGAATTTAATATACACTGACCGGCTTGTCAAAATATGACTTCATGGAACCGTTTGTACACATGACATAGTCTGTAGCGAACTCAAGTGAAACTATCTTTGCTTAATACAACTACATCTCACCAATCTAAGACAATCTTTATATAAAATATGGGATTTAAGAGTTAATCTCAGCCATGTAACGGATTTTTGACGTTTAGCAATTTTGTTTTCTAAAGTTTACCACTTTCACAGTCGAAATATAGACTGAATATTTCTTTAATTCGGGATCGATTGTTATTAGTTTGGTTGTTTAAGGGCTGTGTTGCAATCGGTTTTATATTCGTTATAGATTTATATTTTACGGATTTTTGTTGACTTTTTGCGTCAGTTTGATTAAAATCATGTGTGGCTATGGCTGCGACCGGTTCTAAATTTTGATGATGACGCAGGTAAAATTGTCATATGGAGTATAATCTTGATCTGGACGAATTTCAATGCCCGAAAATATCAAAGTGCGGCCGTTTTCTTCTCGGTATTTGCCATATGCTGTTCTAAACTCAGCTATAGAACTTACGCTCGAGACTGACGTCGTAGGATGTAAATGAAATGAATCGCATTTTCCGTGTTCTCAACATGCGTTCCTTGGTAAATGCCAAAACACTCCGCTGAAACTGTGCCCAAATACCTTACAATATAAAACACATAGTTTCGAATATTTTACCTTTGCCCACCTTCAGTCAGCTAAGGCAGCATTTTCAATTTCTAACGACATACCACCAGTCATGCTATTATTACTCATTCACCATTTCTTCAAAGGCATGCGCGAGCACCCGATAGGTGAAGTAAATATAGGTTTGGTGAATCAAGAATCAAGTTGATTTGAAACTTCAGCACATATCACAATGATCTCTGCTATGTGAAATTTAAGGTACCGGTGTTCTGTTGAGCCTAGTGTGTCTAGAGATATTATTTAATGCGTTCACTCTTCTAATATCTGAACAGAGTTTAACTTTCAATGTAATCTTGCTTGTTTTTTTCACGTCAGATTTGTGTGCAATTCAACGAGATTTGTTACGGTTGCGATTTAATTAACAAAAACAGGAGGTTCACCATGAGCTCTGCAGAATGAAAGGTACAGGACGGTGACTGACACATTTATTAATGCATATAGCTTACGGACTTGCATAACGTCTTCCACCTTCACTGAAAACACGGCCTTCTGGGTTAAGTGTTAAAAAGTTTGGTCATTCCAGCCTGCACAACAAAAATTCATTCAAATAGGGACATTCGGTTGTGTCACAACTAGCTTTTGATTTTGGTCCAAAACCCAATTCCTAATAGAATAGGTATGTCAGTATTTTAATCAACAGTTTATGACAAGGGTCAATGACGGCATTATAGTTTCTTACTTTATGACATACTAATCAAGGCTAACAGTAACTAGTCAGACTGCATTATCAGCCACCAGTACTGTTATTTACTTTTTTTGAAACAAACTTAGGCTGTTATGAGGAAGAAGAGCTGAACGTCAGTAGGGCATTGGGTAAACATTGGAAGACGAAACGTAACTGGGAATGATTAGACGGAATCCTCGTTAAAATTATTCTCCCAAGTATTTCTACTGAATAAACAGATTCCGGTTTATTGTGTCTTTTTCGTAGAAATTGCAAATTTTATAAGGAAACATAAGTTGCTGGTGGTCAATTAGTTGGTCATCACTTATGTGCAAAATGTCAAAACTAGGCTGCCAAAAGCCTGATAAATGTTGCCTTCCCCAACGGTCGTAGGTGAATCACACGCAGTCCACGTGCTTGACATACAAACGGCTGAATTCAAAATAAGGTTTCACATGGAGACCGTGAACTGCTAAAGGACACCAGAATCCTCGAAATTGTTTAACGGTTTGCAATCACACTCATAAATAAATAGGGCTCTCCAAACTGTTAAAAATGATTTGCTAATCTCGATATCCTTCCTTTGAGTTACAGGGAGATAAAGGGCGACCGCATGCGGAAGGTCTGAATCATACGCGGTCAGGACTGCGGTCTAGTACCTTGAACTACTCCGAGTTGAAAAACACAACTAACCTTCGAGTTCATCCATTCAGACTGAATACACGTAAGTTCCTTTCCTCAAGCACAGTTATTGAAGCTTGGAATATCTTGCCAGAGAATATTGTTATGTCTGTATCTGTGGAAGCTTTTTGAAAGAAAGAAACCCACATTCAATCTTTTAAGTAACTTTTTTTCTTCTACTATTTATTTGTGACTCAACTCCCAGGAACGGCTCTTGCCTTTTTAACAAACATCATTCTGTTTTGCCTGTAGCATTAGTCTGCTTAAAGTGACAACCGTAAGTCGTGCATTCTTTCCTAAATATGCCTTGAAATACGGCTACGCACGAAATCATTCGTGTATGCATGCAGTTTTTTGATATTTCCTTTATTGTTTTTGAAGTTAATATTTCCGAATTTGTAACTTATTTCTTCTCTTCATAACAAAAAGGAGTTCACAGGTGCATATATAAATTTCCCCTGAAAAGGTGAACACAAAATAATGGTAGCATGTGACGACTGTGTATAAACTGCATATATGAGGTAATAAAAGTTAAAAAGAGCTCGATCTGTGAATTTAATATTTAGTCAAATCTACAAAATATCGTGGCACGTTTGTAAAAGGACGCTTGAGTAAAAGCATTCAGTTTACTGAGCACCTCACGACGCCACAAAAGAACAGTTTCATCGCGCATTGTCCTAATGGCACGATGGGCAATTTGCGTGAGATTGGGGAATGTGAGGCCCGTCAAACGAAGTGAAGTGGGTTGAGAGGTTCCATAATAGTAGGTGACTGTTGCCCTCACAGTAACGCCCGGTAACTCAAACTGTAGCGTTTTAAATACAAGGAGTCTTTTCCAAAATGCCAACTCCTTAAGGGAAAGAAGCCTTTATTTTACCTTACGAAAAATGCACATGAACAACTTATGCAAGAAGTGGAATATAAAAAAATATTTATGGCGGAGCATATGATGTACGATAGTCAAAAATAAAGCAGATTTTAGACGATTTTTTTATGCCTACTCTATTGCATTTTAAAAAGAATACAAGTTCTCACCAATATGATAAATTTCACAGAACTTTTGGCGGATTTCGCCTGAACACTGAAACTGTATTAACGTTCCTTCACGTAAAAAGACGTGTCATCTCACAGTCCTTTATTTCTGCTGCTGCTTGAATCTCCATTATAAAAATTTACCCACTGATGGTTGTTTGATTTTGCCATCCATTCCAATGGAAACAATTTGTTTAAACTGATTTCCACAAAAATCACTGAGCACAAATGCTTTCTGGTACTTTGGACATTTATTATTGCCTGAGTGCGAAAGAATGAAAACAAGGGTGACAAAAAATGAGCAGACGTAAAAACCAAAGCAAACTCTCTATGCATGACTTAATCTGTTGCAAGTAAACCCTTGAATCGTCAAGCACATGGTTGCAGTTAAATTAGTTTATTATCAAAACGTGGACTCACCAACGCTCAACTAGTTTACGGCTT
>WEDG01014251.1:5000-19720 GCA_017591395.1 Schistocephalus solidus | reverse complement strand
AAAAGAAAACGTTCGTTTTATTGGTTACCATATCTTTAAACTTGCTAAGACATTGTGTTTCTATGGGACACCACGTTTCAACTAAAGAGGTTACCAAATATAAGCCTGTTGTTATTCGATTGGGTACATTTCGGTTTTGAAATTTTAGAACCAAGCATTTATACAAATATTATTTCTTCGTTAGCAGCTAAGCAATAATGATCAAAATGAAACAGTTAACCAAATTATATAGAGGAAGGTAGTATTTGCATTTCATGGTATGTGCCATGCCCACATTCGATGTTAGAAGGTAAGATTGTAGGAAACCACATTAAAGCAGAGACTGCATTTTTAGACCGATTTATTTTCCTCTTTTATTTTTCGCGTTAACTGTTTATGACGCTGATTTTATTTTCCCTACTTTTTAAAAGTTTGCCTGCCCAAAAAGCGGCACGAAAGTCACCAGCGCTCCGGACCAACATCGCCAATGCCCAGGCCCTACCATGCCCACGCTGTCACACGCAACTTCCGCGCGCGGAATGGCCTAGTCGGACATCTTCGGACGCAATGAAGTAACAATGCGACAATTCAAAACTCTATATCAACTTCTTCTAACCCTCCTTCGGGCTCCCCACCCTCACCCCTGGCATCAATTCCATTAGTCCCACCATCATCGAGACAACATCACGACGCTCAGCAGGTGTTACACCACCACCTCCGCCACCACCACTATTACCATCAACGATGGGGACTCTCTCCTAAACTGTCCACATTGCGACCGCTACTCACCTCACGCATCGGCCTGGTCGGTCACTTGCGAATCCATCGTACAGAGACTGGTAAACCTATGCCTGGAGCTCATACACATAGCAGAGATCGCCGCCTCCTCTATTCACTCATCGCATGGGCATATTCGGACACATGCGCATTCACAAAAGCCTACAGTAAATCACCGGAGGCTTAGCTACATCAGCGTACACTACACACACCAATACATCGACAATACCCTCACTATTATCATGTTACTGAAGCTATCACGGTTTCCTAGAAACCGTGGCTAGGAAGGATGCCAATCTGACGCTTACACCAGGCCACGCCGTCGGCTCAGTGTATGTGCTGTGTTTGTCGAATGGCTGACCAGTGGACTGGGGAGTCAGACGGCGATAGCTGCTCATATCTGAGTTAGTGAATCCTGGTGTATTGCGTTATGAGGGAACTACGTCGTGCTGTGGCACGCGAAGACAGGTACACTGATCCTTCAGCCAATTCGCCCACTCCCATATCAGGCAACTGACCGGCTCGGACGGTAGTCTGACTGTAGAGTAGAGAGAGAGGAGGTCGATAACTCCGCGCATTTTCCCCACTATAAACAATCTGACGCGCTTGAAACTATCATGATGCGCTTAAAGCCGTGTGGCTTGGAAGGCTGCCAACTAGCGACGGAATAACTCGGACCGCGTGGCCAGCACAATGTGTGCTTTGTATGGAGTGGCTACGACTCGCGTGAATGAGAGTCAGGCTGCAATGGCTCCTCTCTCTAATGTGGCCTTTATAGCACTCCCACTCGGTGGGGATCCGACTAGGTGTGGTGCCACGTCCAGGGCGACTCCGGCCGCAGCTCAGCCCACCTGCACTCTCAGCTCCAGTCTTATGGACTTTGCCCTGACACCGGCCCCAGGTGGGGGAGGAGGAGAGAGTGCGTTTGATGTAGCGCCAGGCTACTATCACTTAAAGCTGAATTCACGTGCAAAGTCACCGTCCCCTGCACCACCTGGTGTGGAGCTTACGGTGGACCTCGATCGAAAATCGACGGTCAAACTGCCGATAGAATTTCACTAAACAGAAACCCTGCTGTCCCAACACGTGGACGACCGGGAGGTAACTATGACTGGCGTCCAACTGTTGGCAAAAGCCAGGCAAAGCGGGCGTCAAGGAGGAGACGTACTCACATATGTATGTAGAAGTGAACTTTACAGTTTTAGATAAGGCGGATAAACTGGCATCTACCTCCTCGAGGCGCTATGGCAATCCATATTAAAGTACCAGGTTCATCACCGAGTAGAGCACTCGTGGCCGATGCGCTTTCCTGCTAGAGGAGCTTCTGGAAAAGATTGCTACTCGGTTGGATATCCTGATCATGGGTGACTTAAATGCGCCTCACATCGACTGCAAGCTCGGCCTACGCACATAACGCTGATCCACAACCTTTGACAGGCAACTGACCGGCTCGGACAGTGTCTGATGGTGGGGGTGGGGGAGAGAGTGAGGTCGACAGCTCAGCGCATGTTCCTCACTATAAACAATCTGACGCGCTTGAAACTATCATCGTGCGCTAAAAGCCGTGGCTTGGAAGGTTGCCAACTGACTGGATAACTCAGACCACTTGGTCAGCCCAATGTGTGTTTTGTGTGGAGTGGCTGACTGGTGGACTGAGAGTCAGGCTGCAATGGCTCCTTCTTAATGTGGTCTTTATGGCACTCCCACTCCGTGGGATCCGAGCCAGGTGTGGTGGCACGCCCAGGGGCGGCTCCGGCCGCGCCAGCCACCTGCGCCCTCTGCCATCTCCGGTCTTCTTGACTCTGTCTTGACACCGGGCTCAGGTGGGGAGGAGGAGAGAGTGCGGTAGCTGCAGCGCAAGGCTACTATCACTTAAAACTAATTCACGCGCAAGTCACCGTCCCTGCACCACCTGGTGTGGAGCATACGGTGGACCTCGTCGGAATCGACGGTCGAACTTCCATGTGTGATGATGGATGCTAGACGAGAGATTATCTCTCGATTCTCCTAAGGAACGATACTCGAGTCCAAATAGTAGTTGAGCCAAGGAAAGTCTACGGAAAAACCTCACGTTATGACAACCTACTGGCTATCAATCTTTCCTTCGGGTGTGGTCTTCAATCATCATGAACTAATGTGTATTTGCAGTCCGCCAATTTAAGTAGCTATGGGTAAACAATAGCTTAATGAGAAATAACTAAAACTTAGTTTTTAGTTTATACTATAAGTCGAAAACAAAGCATTTATGGAAAATCGGATAGGCACACTGTTGTGCAAGTTATGCGTTCTGATAAACAACTTTATAGCTCAGTATACTTTGTCAAACGTCTCACGGAGGAAACTGACAAGGAAGATATTATTTATAGGTGAAGGCTGAAAGTTTATATGGTGGAACCGACAAAGACAAGACAGACCGGAATAGCCATTTCTGGCTTAATAGCCGCCATCAGCCAGTTGTATCCAATCTCAGGTGTGGATCACCTGAGATTCGACACGGTGACCTTTGGTCATTGAGTGTAACACTGCCTGCGAGGGCTCTAAAGCAAGCTGCAAGGCACAACGTAACATACATGTTCCTTAACCAGATCGGTGAATACTACCCTATCAAAATTCATTTTCTCAACCGCAACGGACAAAACAACGGGCCCGTGGCTCAAGGTCGTGTTACACTCAGTGACAAAAGTTGCCGGTTGAAATCTCAGGCGGTATGACTGGCTGATGACGGCTAATAAGCCGGAAATGGCCATTCCAGTCTTTCGGTACTACATATTTCGTCTGACGACGGGTTGGTGTGACCAGTTCAAAAATTCCCGAGTACAACCCGAATTTTCCAAAGGGCTGATTTAGTCAAAGTTGGCGATTAATTTCTGAGGAAAGTAAAAATCTATTGCTTCTGCTGCCAACATGGTGTATCACCCGGAGAGATGACTATCAAGCGGCTGTAAGAATTCCGGCGGTCAGAGTTAACGAGAAATTTATCAAGAAAACTTGCAACTGCCCGAGAACCGTTGTGTACCACTTCCGCAAAAATGCTAGGTCACGGCTGGTAAAATAACTAGCAAGATGGAGGGCTACACAGGGACAATGAAGTGCCCATTTTTAATAAAGCCTTGTTCGTTGCAGGCCATCAGGTCTTGGCATCGAAAACAGGAAATAAATGCCACTAACAGGACTGAAATCTTCGATGATTTAGGAAAAAAAAAAGATGCAATAGTCTGAAGAACTTCAGTGATTTACATTGTTATGGTAGCATGCAAAAGGTTTGAACGAGTAAACACAAGGAAGTAGGGAAAAATATCTAAGGGTTGCAAAGTCATGCCACCATTATGGTCCTAATTTTATGCGGATGACAAACCAGAGAGAAAGGCACGTACGGGGTTACTGTAGCCCGAACCACTCGAGTGGAGAATCACGAAACGAGCGGTTGGAATCCAAGTGCGAAACTCGGATAGCCATTGGGATAAGACAGTTGCCGGGCAGACGATAAGCACGGGACCCAAGTTGACGATTCCTTCTTCATAAGCCTACTACAACGTATGGAATCCACCAATTCTGATACAGATAGTTGAATGCGCAAGCACAATTTCGTAAGCAATCCTTCTAGAATCAACCAGATGACTACCAGGCACAATTTATTAGTAGAGGATTTTGGCGGCTTTGAATAATTCATTTGACCAACTTGTGAAACTTGGCGGCGTCGGTAGGATTCGAACCCACGCCAGCAAGGGGAAGGCTTTAGTACAGCCAACGCTCTTCCCAACTGAGCTACGAAGCCCCACCTGAAGCCATGAGTTTAATCAAACTTGGGTCAAGTTACCCGCCCAGCCTACTGCAACGTACGGAATCCGCAAATTCTGATACAGCAAGCTGACTGCCCAAGCAGGATTTCCTAGGCAATCAATCTAGAATCCACCAGATGACTACCAGGAACAGGCCACCGAGTTCACCGAGTTTTTCACAAGTGGTTAAAACAAATCACTCAAATCTACCAAAATCCTCTACGAATTAATTGTGCCTGGTAGCCATCTGGTGGATTTCTACATTGGCGGCTTGGGCAGTCAGCTTACTGTATCAGAATTGGCGGATTCCATAAGTTGCAGTAGGCTGGGCGGGTAACTAAGTGTGATTAAACTCATGGCTCCCGGTGGGGCCTCATAGGTCAGTTGGCTAGAGCGTTGGCTGTACTAAAGCCTTCCCCTTGCTTGCATGGGTTCGAATCGCAACGAGGTTGCCGACTTTTTAACATCTGGGTCAAAGGAATTATTTAAAGCTGCCAAAATTCTCTGCTAAAGACTGCTAGGATTATTATTGAAAATTTCAGCCCCTCTAGTGCCAGAGGAATTCGTTTTGAAATCTTCCTCACCGGGTGCGATAGGGAAAACTGACGGTATGTCGTGCTTTCTTCTTGAATATTTATTTACGTCTTGCAGTCCTCAAACAATCTGGCGTCAAACAACCGGCGGAATAAGAGCACCCAATCCCGTAATGCAGTTGGCCTTGTGCTAAGTTCAAAGGACGGTAAATATTCCCAAACCTGAACGCTAACCCTAACGCTACCTTCCCTGGACTGCAGCGCAAATTCATCCAGCGTACGCACAGCTCTTGTTCCAAAAAATACCACAAATTTTCAAATTAGACTTTTTTTGGGATGAATATGTGCCTTGAAAAAAAGAAATGTTTTTTTTAATGTCTGACCTCACACGGGACATTCGTGGACGCAAAGGCCGATTTCGCAGCTACAGACGGCACTCACTTTTCAGTCCCCCGTTTACCTGGATGCCTTCTCGGGGCAAAACGTGCACAAGCATGGGGTTTCAGTCTGCGACAATCTGGAAGTAGACGTCGGAGTTTGCCACAAATGTCCTCCTTGTCCTTAGTAAATGCAGGCCGAAACAGTGCATGCATAATTTCCTTTCGGTTAGCGTACTTTATGTCGTGCGTCATCTATTCTCTGCTCACATTAGAGATTGTTGTTGCTGTTGTTGGAGATCAAACTGCAGGTCACCGGCGCGGTTTGTCCACTACACTATGGGCCACGCGGTTTCACCGTATTTTTACTCCTTATCGGGCTCAGCGAAACGTTGTTGTCGTTGGATACCGTCTGCTGAGGTTTTTGCGATGGTGCTACTATAGCGGGATTTCTACCTACATTTGTTGTTCCTATTGCAGTACACCCTTTGGTGCACAGTGAACAAGCGGCGGCGTCTCGCATGCAAGTGTGATGGGTCGGTGATGTTCACGAAAAACAACGTGGTGGTTAGAATGTATCCACAGGGCGGTGGATAAGAAAGGGTTGCCAGTTAGAAGGGGGCTAGGGACAAATTCTCTCGATTTTTGTGATTTGGGCTGAAGACTCCACTGTAATTTGAAGCTAGGTCAAAATTTAGAGCTTTTTTACCGCTGAAGGAAGTACCAGAGCTTACTGGTGGATCATCGGACGTTGTGGTTGACTGGTGGAATTACTGCGGGTAAGTATGCTCCAAAATCGTATCTGTCACTAGGGGAGGAGAGCTGAATGGAACACCTGAAAACCCCAAACAAATTGACGAGAATAGATTTGCGAGGTGCCGTAAGTACCCTCATGACCGTCTTTTGGGTGCAGTTGCACCTGCTGAAGAAAACGATAGCGATCCAGAAGCGGACCATGGCTCACGCACTGACGGCCCATGGGTGCTTGGATTGTGTCAAGGTACCAATGTCAGGTTACTTCTGCATTTACTAGCGAGGTGCGGTGACCTTGCTTCCTGTAAGTGAACGCCAAGTAAAAGCAGGTTTAACAATGCATTCTACCGATTGGCCTCTTTATGGGTGACTTAATCAGGCTGGGTACGATTGAAAAAACCGTTACTTACCAGAAAAATTACGTTGATCCGAATACAGGTGCGCAAACCCAGCAAATCGAGAGCTCTTGGTTAGACAGTAATAATGCAACTTTGAAGAAACATCGCAGAGTTCCACACCATTTAATTCAGGGGACCCTGTATCGACACAGTTGTCGTTTTTTGAAAGGCAATGAGTACCACCTTGTAGCAACCCTACGCGAGATTAAAGAAGTAATTTTCGCTGAACGGGCCACGCGATAGATGCGTTGGACCAACATGGGGGCCCCATCAGGGAACGGCAGGCGTTATTCGGGTTGCGCTCTGCTACAAAACGCCGAACATGGGGGTGGCACGCCTAGGGGCGGCTAGGGGACCCGGCCGCGCCAGTCAACTGCGTCCTCTCCCGCCTCCGGTCTTCTTGACTCTGTCTTGACACCGGGATCAGGTGGGGGGAGGAGGAGAGAGTGCGGTAGCTGCAGTGCAAGGCTAATATAACTTTAAACTAAATCACGCGCAAGTCACCATCCCTGCACCACCTGGTGTGGAGCATACGGTGGACCTCGTCGAAATCGACGGTCGAACTGTCATGTCACTGCTACGCAGGGCGCTGAGGCGCTCGCCTTCGCCCCCCTTATCGATCCTAATCCAGTTGACAAAGCTTAATGATCTGGTTAATGGAGATGCACTCGGCGAGAGGGCTTAGACGCGCGTGAATGCATGCACCCACGAGAGCTTGCAATCGGCCTGCCGTGCGCCAAGGGAGTCGTGGGACGTAAACTTGGTGCTGGATTAGAATAGAGCGATAGCAGTTGTACGGGGGACGTCTTACGAGTAGTCGTTGGGGCGATGAGCGGCCCCGAAAGGATAAGCTGCAGAGCGGATCAATTGCTCGCTTCCGCGCTTAGATTGCACGAACTTTTTTAAGCGCAGGGGTAAGTCGCTTGAATGGAAAGCGTATATGACCGAGGTGTTAAAGGCATGCGACGTGATCCCGGGTGAAGTCGGATCAAGATACTTGTGACAACACCGTGTTCGAGGGACAAACTGAAAGTCCTTGATGCACGTTCCATGCACTCGTCCGTCGTCCAAAGTGATGCTGGTTGCGTTCAGGTGTGGGATACTATTGCTTATATGATCTCCCCGACAGGCCACGGGAACAGGAAATTCCTCCACATACTACAAGTGGTAGGGCACCACATTTCAGGAAGAGTAAATATTCCCATGTCCTAACTCTCACCCAAACCTTCGTCGTAGCCCTAACCTTAAGCCGAACCCTATCCCTGGCAGCAACCCCAACCTTAGCCTAACCCTTATTTCCTCAGAATTTAACGCAAATCAAACTGTATTACGGCAGTTCCTGTTCCCATGTCCTGTCGGGGAAGGAGGAGGGGTATATAATGAATCTTCGCTGTACGTACAGTGACTCACAGGAATGACTGTTAGGAGCTTTCCACACGTCTCCAGAGTCGCTCTTCCAATCAACTCGCCTCGATCGAATCCTCTTATCAAAACTTAACAACAGGAGCGGAAGAAGAAAATATCGACATATTTAAACAGTCTATATAAGGCAAAAAAGGAACATACGAGAATGTCCAAGGTTGGACTGAAATCGGACCAATCAGATAGTGCCCTTGAGAGGTTATCATGTCGGCCGGACTTCTGAATCATCTGAGTGGTTGGGTAGAGCTCCAATCCTGTCGGGAGCTGGCGCGACCTTCGCACGCGCACGGCATGTGGGTGGACCGATAGGCTGGTGTGCGAGCTAGTTGGCTAGGCGGGCTTCTCCTAACAGTAACTTCGTCTCAGAACCAACAACGGCGGCGAAAGCAACAAAAAATCTATCAGTTTAGTAATCTGGATCGCCTCACCAAGTCACCCTTCGCCTGTCATTGTTAAAAAACCGCTTGATAACTTGTGTTACCATGAGGCTGACACCTTCCATGATTTCCCCATCCGAACAAGAAAGCCACTAAGAAAACGTCCAAGTTCTCTCAGTTTCTAGGACAGGTTCCTTAGAACACCTTACTGCACGCTTCCGTTCAATCGCCATCCCTCAATCGGTGTTGTCGATATCGGAGTTCGGTTGCACATGCTGCAGAAGCTTTAGTCATTTCATCGTTTGGAGAACGTGAATCACGCAGTTTGAGTGGGCTAAAATATCGATTTTCACGGTCGTACTCCTTCAGACTGGCTTAATTACCCTCCAAATCTTCACCGAGACAAAAATGTATTGCTCATAAAGTGCTGGCGGTAGAATCAAAGGATCTGCGATCACTCTCAGCACCACAAGAAATTCTAAAACCTAGGCGTACAGTAAACACGCCCATGTGTCATTTTGTTGGTGTCGTGAAGGCGGGATTCTGGTGTGTTGGAGGAGGAAGCAGGCGAGGGGGGGGTGTGTTGAAAAATGTACGCAGCAGACATTTGCGACTCCTCGCGCGGTTGCTGTTGTTGAAGTAGCCTGGCAGCAGAACGCTTTGTTGGTGGTATTTTCACTTTTATTTAGGAGAATTTCCTTCCCCTCTCCACTTCCGACCCGATTTTAGCTTATCCTGCGAAGCAAGCCCATGACAGTAGAGCCTGGTAGCATGCACGGACAGTATCGCGATTTGACTTTTCGTCAACCTGCAGAGGAACCGACCTAGAAAACGCTTTTATGACCGACTGACGAGCAACTCCAGCTGTCGACCATTGAACCTCGACAACGCCCCCACAGACATACTGTCCAGAAAGGTAGGACCTACATCTGACGAATAAACGGTCTTGACCTAGCAGCACTCGTAATGACATGGCTTGAAGGCTGATACACTGACCGGCTGGTTCAGTGACCTCCATATGAAATGGTGACAACGATTCGTCACTCAGCGGACGCTGTTGTCATCGTTGTTTTAGGCTCCAACGAGGCAGAACACTACTGGAGACAAGCTCGAGCAGCCAAGCAGAGGTGGCTATTGTTGGGTTTCTACCTGTGGCACTCTCAAGGATGTGGGCTTCAAGCCGTGTGCCCCTTTTGGTTAAAACCTAGGATGTTCGTTGATCAGTCGGGCTGTGTGTTGTACGCGTAGACGGGCTGTTTACCTCTGTCCCCCACCTGCGCCCAATCCCCACATCAGAGGACTGACTGGTTCGGACAGTGTACTGATGTCTAGGAGAGGGAAATGAGACACCGCGGGCCGTGTCCCCACGACATTCAATGCAAATTCCTCACTGTAAGCAAGCTGGAGTGCTTTTAAACTATCATGGGGTGCTAAAATCCGTGTCTAGGAAGGCCGCTAACTGGCAGGATAACTTTGATCTTCTCAGGACTGAGAATCAGGCTACAATGACTTACACTTGTATGAGCTCCGAGCCACTGCCCTCGGGTATAGGTACTGTTTGGAACGCATAGACAGGTCATCGTTTTGGAAGGCCAAACTGCCAGATGCTGAGTTGA
Organism: Schistocephalus solidus; assembly: GCA_017591395.1. Classification (NCBI taxonomy): domain Eukaryota; kingdom Metazoa; phylum Platyhelminthes; class Cestoda; order Diphyllobothriidea; family Diphyllobothriidae; genus Schistocephalus; species Schistocephalus solidus. The sequence goes on along the minus strand of WEDG01014251.1, from coordinate 9,709 downwards.
CTGCGTTAAACCGTTACTCAAGCGACAAGTGCAATGACCTACCCAACCCATATTCGGTGATGAGACTCAGTTTGGCCAGAGTAATTGGCCCCTCGAGGAGCGCTCAGGCGAACAAATTTTCCAACACCAGTGCCAGTGAGCCAGATGGCCGAGTTATCATCACGCCACCCTCCAACACGGGTGATGAAATTTCAGCGGATAACGGGGGAGCTGTTAATTGCCGTAGGCGTGCAGTAGAATAGTGACGGCATCCTATACGAATTACCCGTATCTGGTTCTGTTTCGGATGATGGGTTCGAGTTTGAAATCCGAAACGTCAGGCGAATAAAGCTCTTGTCCGAGCGATCTCATCTACGTCTTCTCAATTACTTCCTGGAACTCGCATTTTCACTTAGATTGGCAGTCATAGATATACAGTAGCATAGCAACTACATCTTATAAATACTGCAACTCCCTGTGTGCAAATTACCCATATCCAATGATGCTGTTCGAGCGTGAATCCGAAACGTCAGGCAACTGAAGTTCTTGTCCACGCGATCGTGTCCAGTTCTTCTGAATTACTTCCTGGGACTCGCATCTTTGTTTGCATCGTTGATCCGCCCTCCTCGATCGCCTTCCCAACATACAGTTCAATTTTCCGCGCATCTCGGCGGAATTCCTTAGCGTCAGACAGGTTCTCAAGGCAGCCACACTCGGGAGCCCTGTTGACAGACTGAGCAGCTTGTTGTGCGCATCACCACCGAGTTACAGGGCTGTCGGACATCCTTTCTTATCGGTACATATTGACGATAAGACCTTGGCACATGCTTAATTTTCTGTCTAAACGGCACCTATACACAGAGAGCACAGCTTCAAACCAACCGGCCAGTTAGATCCCAAACTGACGCACCTTATCGGAAAGTTTTATGCACTAGCTCCAATACAAAAGTATCGTTTGTGTTAAAAACGGGAAATTTCCTTTGCATGACATGCTGGTGCTAGCGCTTCCAAACCTGATTGTGGGGGTGGGGGAGAGAGTGAGGTCGACAGCTCAGCGCATTGTCCTCACTATAAACAATCTGACACGCTTGAAACTATCACGGTGCGCTAAAAGCCGTGGCTGGGAAGGTTGCCAACTGACGGGAACACTCGGACCGCGTGGTGAACCCAATGCGTGTTTCGTGTGGAGTGGCTGGCTGGTGGAGTGAGAGTCAGGCTGCAATGGCTCGTTCTAAATGTGTCCTATATGGCGCTCCCACTCCATGGGATCCAAGCCAGGTCAGGTGGCACGCCCATGGGGCGGCTCTTGCCGCGCCAGCCACCTGCGCCCTCCCCCACCTCCGATCTTCTTGACTATGTATGGCACTGGACTAAGGGGGGAAGGATGAGAGAGTGCGGTAGATGCAGCGCACGTTCGCTATCATTTTAAACTAAATCACGCGCAAGTCACCGTCCCTGCACCACCCTTCCGTGGAGCATACGGTGGACACCATACCCCACGGGGTACCCCCTGGTCTACTCGAGAGCAGCCTGGAATGTTCGATCCCTTTTAGACAATCCCAGGAACAACTGACAGGAACGGAGGACGGCGTTAGTCGCTCGGGAACTGGCGCGCTACAAGGTGGACATTGTTGCTCTCAGCGAGACCCGATTCACTGAACAGGGTCAGCTGGAGGAGGTGGGTGCCGGCTTCACCTTTTGGAGCGGTCGGCCAAAGGCAGAGCGATACGACGCTGGTGTCGCCTTTGCCATCCGGAACGATATATTTGGACGTCTGCCCTGTTTGCCGCAGGGTATCAATGATCGCCTGATGAGCCTCCGTCTGACTCTTCGGGGAGACAATTTCGCCAACATCATCAGCGCCTACGTTCCCCCAATGAGAACTCTGATGTGGCGAAGGACAAATTCTACGAGGACCTGCACGCCCTGCTGGCGACTGTGCCGAAGGCGGACAAGTTAATTGTCCTTGGTGACTTTAACGCCCGCGTCGGGACGGATCACGCTGGCTGGCAGGGAGCGCTGGGTCCCCATGGTCTCGGTAGCTGTAACGATAATGGCCTCCTTCTTCTGCCATCGTGTGCGGAACACCGCCTCCTGCTGACCAACACCTTATTCCGCCTCCGGATGCGGCAAAAGGCGACCTGGGTACATCCCTGGTCGAGACACTGGCACCTCTTGGACAATGTTCTCGTCCGGAGGCGAGATCGACTGGACATGCTGGTGGCAAAGGCGATCCTCGGTGCCGACGGACGGACGGATAACCACCTCGTCATCTCCCAGATGAGGCTTCGTCTGCAACCACGCAGAAAACTCCAAGGTAAGCGACCACAACGTAAGTTGAATACTGTTTCGTTGAATATGCCTGCTCACCATCTCCATTTCAGCAACGAACTGGCCAACCAACTAGCCAACCTGCCAGTCACCGACGCGAACATCTCCGTGTATAACCGCTGGTGTCAGCTGAGGGACACCATCCAATCCACCGCCCTTTATGTCCTCGGCCGCGCACGTCGTCAGCACCAAAACTGGTTTGATGACAACGACGCAGCTATCAACGCTCTGCTCGTCGAGAACAACCAGTTGCACAAAGCCTACGTCAATTGCCCTACCGCTTCAAACAAGATAGCCTTCTACCGAATTCGCCACCTTGTACAGCAGCGACTGTGGGAGATGCAGGATGCCTGGATGACGTGCAAAGCCGAGAAAATCCAAGGGTAGTTGAACCGAAACGAATGGAAGAACTTCTTCGCCGCCACCAAGGCTGTCTACGGACCTCCCGTCAAAGGTGCCGCCCCTCTTCTCAGTGCCGACGGCAGAACGCTACTCACTGAGAAGACGCAAATCCTTAAGCGATGGGTAGAACATTTCCGAAGCGTTCTCAATCAGCCCTCCCCCATATCCGACGCCACTATCGATCGCCTGCCTGAAGTGGAAATCAACGCCGTCCTTGGTCTCCCGCCCTCGTTCCAAGAAATCATCAGAGCTGTGCAGCAAGGGTTTCATGAGTTACGGCCCGTTACGCAACATCAGCGCACGCTGCGTCCCACAAAGTTTCACATAAATAAATAATCGATCGTTACGAAAAATGAGGCTTATTGTGGTTTATAAATTAATATTATATTGTCTAGAGAGGCGCATGGAGGCGCACGTGTCCTAATAGGCCCATGCGGGGTGTAATGTGCGGGAGCAGTGAGGGCAGTGGAGGCGAGCGCGTCGACTGTATGTCGGAGCCCCATGCACTGGTTCACCAGCCTCCGTGCGATGGATTCGCAGGTGACCGACCAGGTCGATGCGTGAGTTGAAGTTTCGGGCAAACTGCGGGCGTGTAATAGCATAGCGACGGCATCCTATAAATACTGCAACTCCCTGTCCTGCTACTACTTTTACTACTAGCACCACTATTACTACGACTACTACCTCTATCACTACTACTACTACGACTACTACTACTACTACTGCTACTACTGCTACTACTACTACTACTACTACTACTGCTACTACTACTACTACTACTACTACTACTACTACTACTACTACTACTACTGCTACTGCTGCTACTGCTGCTACTGCTACTGCTGCTACTACTGCTGCTACTGCTACTACTGCTACTGCTACTGCTGCTACTGCTACTACTGCTACTGCTACTGCTATTGCTGCTACTACTACTACTAATATTACTAGTAATAATAATATTATAAATTAAAATACTCCTACTTACGTGAGTGGATAAAAGCTGCTTGCTTGGATATCACCGTGTGCGAGCAAAGCGCAAGGCATGCCGGTAAAACTGGCTGAGTACTCCCCCCCGCATAAAACAGGTTCATAACTTACTTACATGGGTTACGGTCAAGGTGAGGCAACAATAAGATAAAGGTTATGATTAATGCCAGCTTAAAAGTTGCGGCAGATTTAAACTCAGGCCTACGCTTGCCGTTACAATTAAGGTTAATTAAAGGGATAAGGTTAACGTTAACCAAATTCAGGCATGGTGAATCAGGCAGCCAGTCAGCCGGCTCTCATCTCCAATTGACTCTGCGATGACAGAGCGAAAGTTCGAGGGTGAGTTTTCCTCGCTACAGCTGAGGCGGTCTTGGGCCATTTCGGTGCCCTGAAAGCCTTAGTTTGGTAGGCTAGCAACTGTGGTTGCAGTGACCCCGTCTTAAGGTTGTGTCATACCAACTAATTCATTTGCTTACTGATCACATGGACCACGGCATTTAGTTGACCAAATCATCATTGAAGTAAGTAAAGTATATATCAGAATGTTAGGTAGCAGCGGGCACGCATTTTAAAGTGCTATTTTTATTTTTTGTATTGAATTGATGCATAAAAAGCTGTTTACTAATAAAGAGTTCACTTCAGCTCGGTTTATTGATGGGAAAACTGGATTACATGGGGCAGTATCCGACTTTTATTGCTATCCAGGACTTTTCCTGCGCTATTAAATGCTACGGATCAAAGCCTTTTGCTTTTGTGTGTAGTACTATGAATGAACATTAATATAAGCCGGAAAAATTTGGAATATATCCCTTCAGAGAACAGAAAATTTTGTTTTGCTTTCACGAAAATCAGGTAAATACAGTTTTGAGAGATCACATTGTTTTCGGAAAAACAAGAGCAGATACAGTCTAAAAAATTATGTTTTGCAACTTTATGACGTTTTGTACCAAAAAACGCTCTAATAAACTTGTTTGAATGATCTTTGTTTTACCACACCGATAATTAGGACC